>VZTM01019950.1:115074-141622 GCA_013400555.1 Jacana jacana | reverse complement strand
GATTTGGGGCTCCTAAATGCCTTTATTTTTTTTATTTTGGAGATGGCTCTGCAAACCCCTTAGGATCCCCAGACCTCGCAGGAGGACTTGTCCCTTCTCAAGGGGCCATGGGGGTGGGCTCATGCCAAGGGGCTGTGTCGGTGCCCAGCTGNAAAAGAAAGGAACTGTCAAGGCCAGCAGCACAGGTCTGGTTTTCATTTTGAAGGAACTTTTCGTTTCTCATTTGTCATCAGCCTAAATCCTCCAACTCCAAACCACTCAGTGTGACGTGGTTTCCTTCACAGACAGCAAAAATACTCCTTGTCTCCGAAAAATGAGTCTATGCCGGGAAGGGGGTCGCTTTGGCAAGAGGCAGTGGGAGACGGACCGTGGCTGCCCTCCAAGTGAGTGGTTTCCCCACTGCGCTTGCCCTCCTGCTCCATGGCGGGTGGCTGGGGGCGCTGCTGAGGGGTGTTTGCCGTGTGATGCTGGCGTGGGGAGGGGATGTCCTGCCAAACGCCATGGGCCTCCGGTTGAGCTCAATCCCCCTGTGCCGAGCTCCAGAGGGGACCAGGACCCTGCAGGGATTGGAGCTGCCTCCCACCCACCCCGTTCTCCCCAGCCTTTCTCCTCCTTTCTCTTTTTTCCGCCTCCCCCTTGACTCTGCTCCATCTCCTTCCCTCCCTGCTGCCCCAGCCCCTTCCCCTTCCTTCCTGGCGTGGCCAGGCGCCAAAGACACTTTGCTCCCCAAGGCAGTGCTCGCTCCCTGCTCCTGCCTGCAAGCCCAGGAGCCACCGAAGGGAGAGCAAAATGCTCCGGTCTTATCTGTGAAGGGAGGCAGGCTCAGTGGGCAGGGTTTGAGCGAAGGCTGCTGGCTTATAAGCAGCCGGCAGCGGAGGCAAAGCTATCTCGCAAGGCACCAAACGGGTTTTTCCCCCCTCCAACCCCCCACCTTATCCCCAATCTTTGTACACCGCTCCTGCCACGATGCCCCCGGCGCTGGGGCTACTGTTGCTGGGGCTGAGACTGGTGGGTGCCCTTCAGCCTGCCCTCCAGCTCCCCCAGTTTGACCCCACCGAAGAAGGGGCCAGCGTCTTCGCCAGCAGCTATAACAGCACAGCCGAGCAAGTCCTCTTCAAAAGCGTCTTGGCCAGCTGGAATTACTACACCAACTTGACGACTGAAAATGCTGCTCTGCAGGTGGGTGGTGGGACAGGGAAGATGGCACTGCGAGAGTGTCCCCAGCACAAGGATCCGGGGGGGAAGTGGGACACAGTGGGACACTTGGCATGGTCCCCTTCTTCCCTGTGGGCTCCTGTCTTGGTGCCCCAAGACAGCAAATCAGGGCTGGGATTTGTAGCCTGGGAACTCTGACCCAGAGTGACAGCTCTGGTCCGGGACCAGAGTCCAGATTATTTTTAGAGGTGGTTCTCTCTTCCCATCACCTTGCACTTTCCTTTCCCCCCTTTCCAGACCAGAGTCAGGTGTCCACTGTTCCTATCCATGCCCAGTGCCACGATGTCCCTGTGCCATGCCAGAGCCCCACTGCATCCCAGTGCTGGGGAGGGTCCTTTGGTTTGGGTCAGATGCCAGAAGCCCCAAGTATGCACAGACAACAGGGTGACATCATGACTGAGGCTGACACCTCTCATCCCTGTGTCCCCAGCCCATGGGGACACAGCCAGCTTTGGGGAAGCACTCCAGGCTGTGGGGAACTTGCCACCAGGTCAGCGGAGCCCTAGTGGGAAGTGATGCTGTGGGATTCCCACAGGCGTGTGCATGTTTGGCTGGAGGAGTTGCATGATTTTAAGCTCGATTTAGTGGGACAAGGATCTTGAGGAGCCCAAGGAGTGCTCTCAGTTGGGTGAGCTGCAGCCAGCTCCTGCCCAGCATGGGTCAGGGAATCGCGGTGCCTGGACAGGCTGCAGAGAGTTTGCCAGCTCTTGCTGTGCCCAGGGAGCTGGTGGCTGTCCCATCGCAGGGGGAACAGCTGCAGTGCTTGGGAATAAACTTGCCACTCCATATGGCTAGTGGTGCATGGGGGTCAGTGCACACCCGAAGGCGTGTTGAAACCCCAGCATCACCCTCACACCCCAAGGGCTACCATACAGCCCAAAATCCTCTGACTCCCACTGACATGAGGGGCACAGTGTGCCCTGTGGCACGTCTCCCTGCCCGGGAGGAAGATTGCTGCCAGGTCAGGCTGCTGCCAACTTGGCAGGACACCCAAGAGCACCCAAGTGCCCCTTCAGCCTTTTTTTTGGCAAGCTGATGTGATGTCTGGGCAGGCACCCAGAGTCTGCTACAGATGTTGTGGTGGGGCACAGACCTTTGGGCAGAGCGGGACTATCCCGGCCGTGCCGAGTCCAAGGTTAGGGCCAGGAAAGCACCTTGCATGGACTTTTCTCAAGAGGTATTTCCAGGTCAGCTTTCACCCTTTCCTGTGTTAATAAGTGCCCGAAGATCATGACCAGGTGCTCCCAGCCACGTCAAGGCTCCCAAGGCAGCCCAGCAAGGGTAGGGTGTGTAGCCCCTTAGATCAGACCATCCGCGGGGCAGCAGGGAGAAGTGTGGTGGGACAGGAAGGCACTGAGCACTAAAGACTTAACACAGCCTGAAAGGCTGAATTTGGGGGATACAGGGAAGCCTTGGACCAGGCAAACCCCTACACATGTCAATAACACAAGATAGGCTGAGGCCATCCTCCGGGACCTGCCATGAAAGGTGGCTCCAGGACAAAGTGACACATAGGGCAGAAGGCTGAAAGCAGGGCAGCAGTCCCCAGCCATGCAGAGAGGGACAGAGGGATGCTGGAACGAAAGACAGGGAGCTTGGCTGTGGGAGAGGGAGATGTACCATCTCTTGCAAGCTGGGCCTCTGGGCAAGAGGCTGGGGATGGTTTTTGGGGTTCAGGGGCTGCTCATCGGTGTAAGATTTCTCCAGGTGCCGAGGTCAGAGCAGCCCCAGTGCCCTAGAACACATCCTGCGCCTGAGTCTTCTCAGTGCAACCAAGAGCAGGGTGGGGGGATTTGGTAGAGAGACTTGGGGGCTGCAAGCATGCAGGGACCTCTAAGCCCCACAGAGGGGCACCACACAGAGAAGAGCTCTCAGCTGTAGGGGCAAAGGGCCAGGGCTGTCAGCATGGCCGTGGTGAGGGGGTCCCGGGCAGTGCTGCTGGCCTCAGCTCGCTCTGCTGGAGCTGTCAGGAGAGTTTAGGGTACAATTTGCCTGACCAAACACAGGCGATGGCTCAAGAAGAAGACGAAACACAGCTGGACTCTGCTTTCTACAGCTCTCCTGGCTCTGCAGTGGCGTCAGGGGGGATAAAGATCCCTCTCACTCCACCCTCTCATTTAGTGGGTGGTGCAAAAACAGCTTGCTCCAGTGCTGGGTGTCCATGGGGCTGGTGCAGCCCAGTATGTCAGGGGGTCAGGGCTGGTTGATACCCAGAGTGATGCTGTGGATGCTGGGATGTCTGATGGGGGTGATGGATGCCCAGTGGTGAGCACTTTTTTCATCCCCACTGCTATGTCCCCAGGTTGCGTGGGTGCCTGCCCTGGGCAAACTCCAGCCCTGCTGCACAGTAACTCCCTTCCCTCCCCACTGCCAGCTGAGGGAATGTGAAGATTAAAATAAAACAAACCAGGCTTGTTGGAGCCGGGGTAAAAATGCCATGAGTAACAGCTAATGAGCTCCATAAATCATGCTGGGATGGCACAAGGAGAGGGTACAGGCGCTCTGCACCACCTCACTCCTTCCTGTGCATCACCCACACTGGGACCCTCATGAAATATCAGCATTTCCCAAAAATACAGCTGACACCAGCCAGCCTGGGATGTGACTGTTTGCAATACACCCTGTCCCCCAATTATGGCCTGTGGCTGCAGCTCCAGCTGCCTAAATAACCCCCTGCAGCGCCAGCAGCTCCCTGCTGTCCCACAGCCCTGGGAAGGGGGGTCAGGGATGGCAGGAGATGGGTGACAGGGAGACCAAAACTAGGGGTTCAGTGGAAATGGGTGCCCTTCTGCAAGGTGAAACCCAGATATGGTACTTAGAGGGCAAGGTCTGCAGATAGCCAGAGGAGAAATGTATAGATTTACCAAGGCACTATAGGAAGGAGAAAAGTGACTGTGGCACCTTTGTTTTCCTTTGAGCTTCTGCAAAGGTGAGAAACAGCAGGAATAGGAATATAATGAAGCCAGACCTCAGAACTCTCTCTAAACTGGGTCTGGGAGCCAGCCTGGGAGTACTCAGGCACCCTGCCCATGTAGGATGAACAGCTCCATCCCGACATCTCCACCCCATCCAGACCACAACACCCTCGAGCCAAAATGTCTTCAAAAGCTACCTCAGTGAGTGCTCACTGGGAGCACCGTGAGTAAGCCGGGGCTGCAGACATTGCCGCGTAGGATGGAAGCTGATGTCTCTATCTATGAATGTCATGGACTGGGGACAGCCTTGCCTGCCACCTCTGGCTTCCACAAACCCTTGTAGCTCTGAAGCTGCTCCTCAAGCTGTCACCAGGGTGGTAGCCATGTCCCAGGGCAGGTCCTGAGTCCCCCATGTCTCCTCTCACCCTGCAGGTTGAGGTGTCACTGGAAGAGCAGAATTTCACGGAGCTGTGGGGGAAGAAAGCCAAGGAGCTCTATGGCAAAATCTGGAACAACTTCAGTGACCCACTGCTGAGGAAAATCATCGGCTCCATACAGACCCTGGGACCCTCCAACCTGCCACTGGAGAAGAGAGAGCAGGTAGGTGAGGTGCCGGCGAAGCCCTGGGCATTGCTGGGGCACTGTGAAGCCCCTTATAGGGAGTTTTTTCCCAAGCCCCCAGGCCCTGTTGCCAGCCTGTTGCCTCTCCATTGCATTTTGGAGAGTGGCCTCTGCACAGGGGAGTGAGTGATGGAGGGGGGAGATGGGGTGCTATCTCTGGGGGATGTGGGGGCCCTGCTACCCACATTATCCAGCCCTAACCTGATCTTGGAGCTATCCCAGTGGGAACTGGAGATTTCCTGCTTACACAGAGTGGCCTTGGGCGTCACCTGGAGTTGAGCCATCTGTGCCCATGGCCAGGGGCCAGCTGGCTTGACCCCCTTCACATGAGGCTCCTTAGGGATGCATCCTGCTGAAAAGGAGTGCTGCTGCAGCCACCCAGCTCCTGAGCCAAGAGAAGCTGTGTCTTGATGACACAGGTCCACACTAGGGACATCAGGACATCCAGAGCCTTCACTGTCACGGTCCTGAGCTTTCTGTGCATGAAAACATTGCCCAGACCAAGGCTGGCAGCCACTTACTGCACATCAGTGCAGGGATGCTCTCACTGCTGTCCTCTCCAGCCTGGCCCGCAGATCCCTGACAGCCCTTCCCACCGAAACCCTGACAAAGCCAGAGATACAATCCTTTCTGGAGAAGCGTCTGCCCCAGTTCCTTCCAGGAAACCCATCCCTACCACATCTCCTCCCTGCACATCAGCCATGGCTCACCCATCCCCAGGCAGCACCATCCTGCAGTAATCACCATCATGTGTCACCATCCCCTCTCTCCATCCCCTCTGCCTGGTCAGAGAAGTTTGGAGCAGAGAGAGTGGAGGAATTTCCTTCCCTGGGAATGGGCTCCCCAAGCAGGTTCCAGGAAACCTCCTGTTGCTATTGTTTGCTGTTGTTGAAGTTCACAGAAATAAACCCCCTTCCTCCTCCTCCTGATTTTCTTATTAGTTTTGGTTTGTTTTTTTTTTCTACCCGCTTAGATAAACAGGCCGTGTTGCAGCCCTGCTGACGAGTTTTATAAATAGCCCCGCTCCACCACACTGCAAGCGCTTGCGCTGCATTTGAGCGGGGCTCGATGGCTGTGCTTGGGTTTTCTGTCCCAAAGAGCCTCCCTGCTCCCTCCCTGCACACAATGGGTGCAAAAACCCTGGGTGATAACACACTTATCTCATCAAACCCACCAACACACCAATCCTCCTTTTCATCCTCCGACACACACACACGCACTCTGGAGCTGGGAACTTCATCAATCTCTCCTGAATGGCCTTTCCCATCCCCAACATCTTCTCCTTCCCTGCAGTACAACACCATCCTGAGCAACATGGACAAAATCTACTCCACAGCCAAGGTGTGCCTCCCCAACAGCACCTGCTGGGAGCTGGAGCCAGGTATGGTCCCTGTCCCCCTGCTCCTGCGGGGTGCTGAGCACCCCATGGCCATGAGTTTGCCCCAGTCCCCACATCCTCAGTGGGCTGGGGTTGGCAGATCCCACCCATGTTTGCTGAAGTTGTCCTGGGGTGAGGATGGGTGTTTGGGTCTGGCGCAGTGGTGGTGGCACCTCTGCAGACCTGCTGTGAGATGTGACTGGGGTCCTGCCCCTCTCTCATGTCCTGCTTTTCCCCTCTGTCCCAGACATCTCAGACATCATGGCCACCTCCCGGAGCTACAAGAAGCTGCTCTACGCCTGGGAGGGGTGGCACAATGCTGCGGGCAACCCTCTGCGTGCCAAGTATGAGGAGTTTGTGAAGCTGAGCAATGAGGCCTATCAGATGGATGGT
Source organism: Jacana jacana (assembly GCA_013400555.1). Taxonomy (NCBI): domain Eukaryota; kingdom Metazoa; phylum Chordata; class Aves; order Charadriiformes; family Jacanidae; genus Jacana; species Jacana jacana. The sequence goes on along the minus strand of VZTM01019950.1, from coordinate 135,100 downwards.
ATGAGCAGGACAGTGGGACACAGGGGATGGTCAGATATCAGGGGTAGGATTTGGGACTAGGAAAATGTGGTGCCCTGCTGCTTTCCTCATCTCACATACAGCTGGTCATCCAACTTCCGATTTTCACCGTGAGGAAGGGGCAAAAATCCTACTGCTGTCCCCAGGTCCCAGGTTTGGGGGCACAGGGACAGGCCCTAGGGGCCAGTGCCAGGGCTCATCACATCCTCCTTGGCAGGATTTGATGACACAGGGAGCTACTGGCGCTCCTGGTATGACTCACCTTCCTTTGAGGATGACCTGGAGCATCTCTACAATCAGCTAGAGCCACTCTACCTCAACCTGCATGCCTTCGTCCGGAGGAAGCTCTATGATCGCTATGGCCCCAAATACATCAACCTGAAGGGTCCCATCCCTGCTCACCTCCTGGGTAAGAGGAAAGACCTCTCCCAACCTGTGCCCAGGGCTGCTGCTTGGGCCAGAGGGGCACGCACAGGGTCATAGTGGGACAGAGAGGTCCCAGTTATCAGTGTGTTTCTCTTCCTCCTGACCTACCACCAGCTCAGTGCCAGTTGTTTTCTCTTCTCAGGCAACATGTGGGCTCAGCAGTGGAACAACATCTATGACCTGATGATCCCCTACCCTGAGAAGCCCAACCTTGATGTCACAAGCACCATGGTGCAGCAGGTGATGCACTGAGGGACGTTTTGGTGGCACCAGGGGGACAAAAATGGGGACAGTGGTGGCCAAGGCTTGCCTCGACGTTGACCCCATGGGAATGATTTCCTCATACCTCATAGGGGACAGCAGAAAAGCCATGTCCAGAAGGTGACCCCAGTTCCTCACTAGCAATGACCAAAGCTGCAGCAGGTAGCCAAAGAGGAAGGATAGTGTGGTGAGACTGGTGTCAGTCCCTGGGCTGGAAGCTGTGTCTACACCATCACACAGCTCCAAGCCCTCCTAGGGCACTAGCCCTATGCCCACTCCTGTCTATGCTGGACACCAGCACCGCTGTTCATCAGTTCTTAGGACTTCTCACCCTGTTTCTGGGGCCAGGGCTCCCCATCAGGGTTAGAGGGTCAGGACCCTGGTCCCTTGGAGGGACCCACCTCATGCCTACGCTGTTGGGAGCGATTCAGTGATGATGGCATGGGAGCCCCTTCCCCAGCCGTAACCTACTGCCTGCTGCACACCAGGGCTGGAATGCCACCCACATGTTCCGGGTCTCAGAGGAATTCTTCACCTCCCTGGGGCTGCTGGAGATGCCCCCTGAGTTCTGGGAGAAGTCCATGCTGGAGAAACCAACAGATGGGCGGGAAGTGGTGTGTCATGCCTCAGCCTGGGACTTCTATAACCGCAAAGACTTCAGGTATGTGAGGTCATGCGATGGCCAGGACTACAGGGTAAGAACATCCTCTACCCCCCCTTGGTGGTCACTGTTTTGGGTACCCCCAGCCTGGCCATACAGCCCAACCTGTCATGTTCTGGGGCAAAGTCTTGGGGCACCATGCTCCCCTGTCTTCCCTTCCTCTGGCTCTTTCCCCTTCTCAGAGGGTTGCTGCCACCCTCTCAGACCCTGGAGAGTTCCTTCCATTGAGGGGGTGCACAGGCAGCCAGAGTCCTTCACCCTCAGACAACGCTCCTTTTTCACCTGTCAGGATCAAGCAGTGCACAACAGTCACCATGGAGCAGCTGTTCACAGTGCATCATGAGATGGGTCATGTCCAGTACTACCTGCAGTACAAGGACCAACCCGTCTCCTTCCGCAGCGGGGCCAACCCTGGCTTCCATGAGGCCATTGGCGATGTCCTGTCCCTTTCTGTCTCCACCCCCAGCCACCTCAAGAAAATTGGTCTCCTCAGCAATGCCTCTGATGATGCAGGTATGGCAACCACCCTGGGATGCTGGGTGGCCTGGAGGGCTCAGGCACTACCTGTGGTATCAGGAAGGATTTTGGACATGCCAGGGTGGGCTGTAGTCTGGCAACACAACCCAGAGCAGCAAGATCCAATGATGATGCATAATTTTCACCCATCCTTGGTTCCGTGCACAAGCCCTTCTTGTCTCCATGGGCCCACAAACACCCCTTCTTCTTGGCTCCATGGGTCCATGTAAGAGCTATATTGGTTCCATGGGTCCATGTAGGACCCTTCATGGCTTCATCCTCTTCACCCCTGAGGGCAGGAGGGATGTCTCCAGAGCTTGTCCATGCTGCCACTCTCTCAGACCCTGGAGAGTTCCTCCCATTGAGGGGATGCACAGGCAGCCAGAGTCCTTCACCCTCAGACAATGCTCCTTTGGGGCACTTCTCGACCAGTGCCCCAAACCTGGAAACAGCATTTTTGTGCTTGGTTGGCTTTAACATTTCCAGCATTCCCCTTTCACTTGCCAAGAAACATCCACCCCAGGAGCTCCTGGTGCAGCTCTGCAGTGGTGGCACTGAGCACTTATGTGTACAGTCATAAGGACAGTCAGCAGGTGACACTTCTGCCTGCCAGCCACGCAGCGGAGGAGGACTTGTCACCACAGGGCACTGCCCGGCTTGGCAAGAGTCTCTCCCCACACCCGACATCTCTCAGCCAACAAGTAAAAGCAGACGGCAGCAGAGGAAACCAAGCATTCACGGATTCCTGCCACAGGCAGTTGCTTTGGGGAGGAGGAACAGTCCTGGGATCCTCCTACCTTGTCATTAAATACATTTCATGACAGGGAAGCCATCACAGCATCCAAGAGCCTTGAGCCAATGTTGCACAAACACCATGAAGCAGATGGTCTCTGCCTCAAGGCATCGCTGCCCAACTAGCCAGCCCTTGGCAGCCATGCCACCAATAGGGCAGTGCTGCCAGCCCCTCTCTGACCCCAGCTTCATCTGGGTATCCAGCAGGTCCTTCTCCATCCGTCCTTCCCCAAATTTCCTCAAGACAATGCGGAAAGCAGATGTCACTGTCCCCTGTGCTCCCCGTGATAGAAAGGTGGCTCTCCTAGAGTTGACTCTGGTTCTGGGTCTAAACCATGAAAGCCTTTGCAGTGGTGTGACAACCTTGCAGATCAAACTCCTTTCACCCTGAGGTCCTGGCATGAATGTGTAAAGAAGGAACCATTAGAATTACACTGACCAAAGACTCTCACTCTCAGAATCAGGCTGAAGGAAAGGGGACACCACATTTGTCACTCCCATTTTCCCCACATAGTAAAATGACATGTGTTGCCACAGATGCTCTGTACCTAGAGAAACCTCCTGTGTCCTACACAGCTGTCTCTTGGGAGAAAAATGATATTTTTAAAAGCTGTCTCCATTTCTCACTCTCGTGCCCACAAAAGGTGTAGTGACCATAGTGCTGTCCAGCCAGACTCCTTCCCAACCTGGTTCAGGCTCTGTTTCGTGCAGAGAGCAACATCAACTACCTGCTGAAGATGGCCTTGGAGAAGATCGCTTTCCTGCCTTTCGGCTACCTGATTGACCAGTGGCGCTGGAACGTGTTCAGTGGCCGCACACCCCCGAGCCGTTACAACTATGACTGGTGGTATCTGAGGTAGAGAACAGTCACCAGGAGAGGATGGGGGGGTGGAAGCTGGGGGTGTTGTAGGATATAAGGCAGGAAAGAAGGAAGGAAAAAAGGGAAAAGTATCCATGGAGAGGGCTGGAGAACAATGGATAGATGAGTGGGTGGATGGATGGATGGATGGATGGATGGAAGGAAATACATGGAAGCGTGCTCTAATTGTACAGATTTCTTCAGCACTGTGCCTTCCCATTCCCTGTCTTGATTCTTTTCACTCCTTATTTCCATGTTCATGCTCTTGTTCTCTGTTGTCTACAGAACTAAATACCAGGGTATCTGTGCTCCGGTTTCAAGAAATGAGAGCAACTTTGACCCTGGAGCAAAGTATCACATCCCAGGGAACACTCCTTACATCAGGTAGAGGAGGTGCTGGCAAGGGGACGGAGGCTTGGGGAGCGGGGTTCAGCTCTGTGGGCAGGGACTGGGGTGCACTGCTCCTGCTCAAGACACAGAGACCATCCAGTGCTTGGGACCACAAATGGTGAGGAGGTGGCATGTGGCCGGGTGCCTTCCCCAACTCCCTGGGACTCACCTGCTTCCCTTTGTCCCCAGTGCTCACCTTCATGGGCTTATTTGGCAGGTACTTTGTGAGCTTCATTCTCCAGTTCCAGTTTCACCAGGCACTGTGCCAGGCAGCCAACCACAGTGGTCCCCTGCACACCTGTGACATCTACATGTCCAAAGAAGCTGGAGCCAAACTCAGGTGGGGACAGAGGAGGGTTGGGATCATTGCCATGAGCAGATGTGTGCATGGAAGCTGATCGTGTGCAAAGGAAGGAAAGACGAAAGGGAGGAAGGAAAAGTGGCTGTGGAGATGGCTAGAGAAATAGCTTTGAAGGTGGGTGGATGGAAAATATGGAAGCACTGGGATGGGGTGAGAGGTTGTCACTGGAGTAGAGCTATTGTTCCTGTCATAAGCTCCCACCCAGACCCTAAAGCACATTTGGTTCCTAATGACTCCCTGGGTGTTAACAAGTGCATGAGTGTGTGATAGGGAGTCCTCAGTCTCCATATGCAGGACAGATGGAGGCTTCAGAGGCAGTTTCCAGGTTTGTGTCCTGCTCAGCAATAACATCTTCAACCCTTGCAATGCTGTGATTCCATCTCCCATCCGTCCCCTGGCCTTATGCTGGCTCTTGCTGTCCCACTTCTCTGCAGGGAAGTGTTGAAAGCTGGGTCTTCCAAGTCATGGCAGGAAGTCCTGTTCACCCTCACTGGCACGGATAAGATGGACGCTGGGCCCCTTCTGGAATACTTCAGCCCTGTCACCAAGTGGCTTCAGGAGCAGAACAACAAAACCAATGAGGTGCTGGGCTGGCCTGAGTTTGACTGGCACCCCCCTATCCCTGAAGGCTACCCTGAAGGCATTGGTAAGGCTGTAGCTCCACCCAAGTGCTGGGGAGGGGCAGGAAGTGGTCTCCTGAGGGATATCACTAACCCTCAGGCAGAACAGTGCTGAAGGAGGTCTCTGCTGTGGGCTGGGGAGGTACCCATGGAGAAAAGAAAAATAACAAGGTCCATGTGGAGTCCCACAGGGTGTTATTTACCAGGAAACATCTGCCATTAGCCAACCCCATGACATACCACTGTCTGAAACTGTGGCTATGCCACTGTAGTAATTCCATCAGTTGTGGTGTGACAGGTCATCTGTTTTTAGCTGCATCCCTTCTGCTCAAGTGGAAGGCTCTAGCGTGTCCTGTTATTCCATCCCCGATCCAATGGGACATGATTGGCAGCACCCCTCTGCACTCATTTCTTGGCTCAACCTACCCCCAACTTGCGGCATCCTTCAGTGGAACTGCAGTTCTGGAAAAAGCTCAACCATGGATTTGTCTTGCAAAGAGGACTGTCCTGTCTTCCCTTCTCTCCCTCCATTTATCTCCTCTAGACAAAATAGCAGATGAAGCACAAGCTAAAGAGTTCTTGTCTGAGTACAACAGAACGGCTGAGGCAGTGTGGAATGCCTACACTGAGGCATCCTGGGCCTACAACACCAACATCACTGACCACAACAAGGAGATCATGGTATGGGAATGCTTCTGAGGCTGTGTGGGGAGAGACAGCAGCCAAGACAGGCAGTTGGCACCCAGGGCACTTTTCAGATCAGCTCGGAAAGCCAGAGCAGCCTCTGTCCCTAGCCAAGGGCTGATGTTCTCACCGGGAAGTGCCTTTTACTTGAAAACCCTCATCATGCCACAGGGGGCAACCATGGGGAGGTTGTCAGTCAGGGTGTGCCAGGTGGTGTTTCCGGTGATGGCCTGTGTCTCAGAGATCTCTTTCAAGTAACTCCTCACCTGTCCTTTTCTGTGCTTGCAGTTGGAGAAGAACTTGGCCATGTCCAAGCACACCCTTGAGTATGGTATGAGGGCCCGGCAGTTTGACACCTCTGACTTCCAGGACCAAAGTGTAACACGCATCATCAAGAAACTGAGTGTCATTGAAAGGGCAGCCCTACCTGAGGAAGAGCTGAAGGAGGTGAGCTGCAAGAGGACAGAGCGGGACAGGGTGACTCTTGCCACTACCTTGTGTGGAGACGCCAACTTCTCCCAAGTTCTAGGAAACAGCACTGGGCATCCATCCTTGAACAAGGTGGTAGTTTGGTACCTTCCACACAAAGCTGTGATCTTTATCTCCAGGATTTCCCACCCAACGGCACATTCCTTGCTGGCCCTAGTCCCTCCTGTTTTGACTCCATTTCACTTCCACCTGGGGTCACACTGGGCCTTGGAAATGACCAGAGGAAAATACCTGGGGACATCTCAATGGGCTGTGACATTCTCTAAGAGCTGAAGCAAGAAAACCTATTCACATGATCTGATTTTCTTTGCAGTACAACAACCTCCTCTCAGATATGGAAACCATGTACAGCATAGCCAAGGTCTGCAGAGAAAACAAAGTCTGTGTCCCCCTGGATCCTGGTAAGATCTGGCAGGGTATTCAGTGAGTCACCTGCAAGAGGCCCAGAAAGGGGGGGATTTTTCAACAGGGACATGGAGAAAGGTTGTAAAGGGGCCTACCACCTTCTCTGTAATGACCCCCAAGCAGCACGTTGGGTCTAGCACTATTTCATCAGTCCAGCCCATCCAACAGTTTCACTTTGGCTTCATTGCTCTCTCTTCAGACCTCACAGAGACCATGGCCACCTCACGGGACTATGATGACCTCCTTTTTGCCTGGAAAGGCTGGCGGGATGCTTCTGGGAAGAAGATCAAGAACAACTACAAGCGATATGTAGAGCTGAGCAACAAGGCAGCTGTGCTCAATGGTCAGTGTCCCACATGGTCTTAGCACTTTATAAGCAGAGAACTGGACTGATCATCCAGCCAAAATCTTGAGGGTGTGGAGGGCGCACCAACTACCACAAGATCCACTGTCTCATAGATATGGAGGGACTTGGGCTGTCTGAACAGCAAGATAGACGGTTGTCCAAGAACAACAGTATCTAATAGCTTCTACTCTTTCATTTGAACAGGCTACACAGACAACGGGGCCTACTGGAGATCTCTGTATGAGACGCCCACCTTTGAGGAAGATCTAGAGAGGTTGTACCTACAGCTGCAGCCCCTGTACCTCAACCTGCATGCCTATGTGCGCCGAGCCCTATACAAAAAGTATGGTGCAGAGCACATAAACCTGAAGGGTCCTATCCCTGCTCATCTGTTAGGTAAGAGATTTGCTAGGCCCTCAAGCAGAATTGTGTCTCCCACCAGGCATAATTTGCTCCAAGTCATGCCAAGAGTTGAGGCTGGTCTCTGTCCAGCTCTGGCCAAAGGATTAAGGCCCCTCAAGATAGATCTTCAGAAGCCAGCCTGCCAGGGAAGGGCAACAAACTCAGCACGACTTGACCTCTTGTGCACGGATGGGCTCTTGCTTGCATCACCCTTGTGCAGGCAGGGCAGGGACCAGGCAGGGTCATCCCCTCTGTGCAGGAGCCAGGACTAACTGATTGCATTTTCTCTTCTCTTCTTGCTCCCTCTGCCATACATTGTCCTCCTGTTCTTCCCAGGTAACATGTGGGCCCAGTCATGGTCCAACATTTTTGACCTGGTGATGCCTTTCCCGGATGCCACCAAGGTGGATGCCACCCCTGCCATGATACAACAGGTCAGTGCTTTTCCAGGCTGCTCTGGGGAAGCTCCTTGGGACAAAGCAGCCTTTGGCTGTTGCCACCACTCATATTGTCAAATGCTCTGGTGCTACCAAAAAACTCCATGCTTTATCTGTATTCTCTTTCCACCTAGATATGCCAAGGGCTAGTTTCAGCTCTAGCTGCCCACAAAGGACCTCCCCTGCCCAGAGGAACATGGCTGTCCATGGCCTCCTCCTTCCCATCCCCATGCACCCCTAGTACCCGCCATTGCACCTCAGTAGGTCCTCTGTCTGTTCTCTCCCCAGGGCTGGACACCCAAGAAGATGTTTGAAGAGTCGGACCATTTCTTTACCTCTCTGGGCCTCATCCCCATGCCGCAGGAGTTCTGGGACAAGTCCATGATTGAGAAGCCAGTTGGACGGGAAGTAGTGTGTCATGCCTCCGCCTGGGACTTCTACAACCGCAAGGACTTCAGGTGCCCTTGGGGAGCAAGTGATGTGGTACTCAGCTGATGTGGTACTGGGGCAGATAGCAATGTAATAAGAGGGCACGGCCTGGTACCACCAAAATGTCTGCTGCCCTATGACTGTGTCAGCCCCACTTGGCACTGCCACTGGTACCCAGGATGTGGGCATTGCTGGCAGGAGCCCACATGGTGGATGGAGGGAAATCAATCCCTTCTCTTCTCTGCCATGGAGAATGGAAAAGCTGATGAATGTGCAGGAGAGCAGGAGAAAAGAGAGAGATCAATGCAACAAAGTAGGACCAGCCTGGCCTGGCATCAGATGTGGGGTGGGGGCACATGGAAAGGGAAGGTAAAAATAGCACAAAGGGATGTGATCATTCCTGGAGATTTTCACCTGAACAATGCTTTCCCTTCTCTCTCCATTCCACATGTCTTTGTCCAGGATCAAGCAGTGTACCGTGGTGAACATGGATGACCTAATCACAGTGCACCATGAGATGGGTCATGTCCAGTACTTCCTGCAGTACAAGGACCAGCCCATCTCATTCCGTGATGGGGCCAACCCTGGCTTCCATGAGGCTGTTGGGGATGTCATGGCCTTGTCGGTCTCCACCCCCAAACATCTGCACAGCATCAAGTTGCTCGACAGAGTCACAGAGAACATAGGTGAGCACCACACAGAAAACTTGGGGACAGGTGGAAATGCAGAGGTTCAGGATGAGGTGGGCAGGGTGCTAGGGGTCAGGGGGACACACAATGGTTCTGCATGCATGGAGGGACCTGATCAGGACACCCTGCTCAGGTGGAGAACACCACGTATGGGGTGGAGGGATGAGTACAGTACTGCCTTGCTCACACAACTTCCCACCCTGGGCAGAAAGTGACATTAACTACCTGATGAGCATTGCCCTGGACAAAATTGCTTTCCTGCCCTTTGGGTACCTCATGGACCAATGGCGCTGGAAGGTGTTTGATGGACGGATCAAGGAGGATGAGTACAACCAGCAGTGGTGGAATCTCAGGTGTGCTTGAATTTCAACCCCTTTTTGGTGCAAAGGCCTTGGCCATTGTCCCGCTAAGTGTTTTCTCCCGTGGTCCAATTAGCTGCAATGGCACACAATGGGATACATAACCCCTACCCCTGTCCTCACACCCAGCTGTGTCCCCTCCCAGCTTATAACAGTCTTTCCTCCCCATGCTGGGCTAACTCTCCCTCTCTGACCCAGGATGAAGTACCAGGGCTTGTGCCCACCAGCACCAAGGTCTGAAGATGACTTTGACCCTGGGGCAAAGTTTCACATCCCTGCCAACGTCCCCTACATCAGGTGAGTAAGCAGGGCTGGGGCAGGAGGGACACCACTTGGACATAGAAGCAGGGTCTCCAGTTCAGACGCCACCTTGTTCCGTGAGTGGTGGAATACTTGGTGGATACCGTACTGAAGGTACTGAAAAGCTCAAGAACCCTGAAGTGCTTCAGAGAAGGCTGGATTTGGGGGAATTGGTCCCTATCTGAGGAGAATGGGCTTGTCCACCCAGGCAGTCATAAAACACTTGCAAAAGCAGAAATGGCATCAGCAGATTGAACTATATTGATGGAGCGTGGAGCGCCAACGGCAGTGATGCTCCTCCAGACTGGGAGGGTGCAACCAGGGGATGAGGGGGACCACATTCTCCCTTTAACAGCCACTAGTAGGGTCCACTCCCGTGTCCTCACCCTTCTCCACCACCTCTAGGTACTTTGTCAGCTTTGTGATCCAGTTCCAGTTCCACCAGGCACTCTGCAGGGCAGCCGGGCACACGGGTCCCCTGCATACGTGTGACATCTACCAGTCCAAGGAGGCTGGGAAGATCTTGGGGTAAGTGTGTGGAAAGGGCAGAGGCAAGATGGTTTTGTTCCCAGCAAGACAGAAGGCAAAGCAGCCCCTGGAGATCAATCCTTTCCCTGCCGCAACATGGAATATTCTCCTCCTTGGCCATGGGGTGCAGGCAGGGGAGACACCGGCCCAGGGGCACCTTATGCTGGGCACTGGGGCTGTGATTGCAAAAGCAGCCACTAGATGGTAGCTGGGACTCTGGCAGGTGGAAGGCTCCCTCCCTCCTCCCCTCTCTGTAGCCCCATTCCTTAGGGAAAACAACCCCCTTGCTTCACAAAAAAGTATCTACAAAATTAACCCTTTCACCCAGGAACTACCCTGCATCAGGATGGATTCACTGGAGGGCTTTAATCCATGCAAAGACCCCCCACTTTCCCCCACCAACCTTCCTTCCCTGTGCTCTGGGCTGGCACAGGCTATACTCGGGGTTGTTAATACCAGGACCCCCAAGCCATGGGGAAAAGGGAAGGGCTGGTGGCCAAGAGGGTGATGGGGAACCTACTGGAACTGATTTCTCCTGCCACAGGGAGGCCCTGAAGCTGGGTTTCAGCAAGCCATGGCCTGAAGCCATGGAGATCATCACAAAGCAGCCCAACATGTCAGCTGAGGCCCTGTTGAGCTACTTTGAGCCGCTCATGACATGGCTGGTGAAGGAGAATGAGAAGAATAAGGAGGTCCTGGGCTGGCCTGAATACAGCTGGACTCCTTATACAGGTATGCAAGGCTCAGCCAAGCACAGCATGTCTATGATGGAACAGAGCTCAGCCCTCATCAGGGACAGGTTGGGGCACATGGGAGAGGTAGAGATGTCTGGGTGCCCCTTGACCAGCCCCAAAACCACAGGGCATTTGGATGCTTCTTGATTTTCCATGGAGCTAAAGGGGACATGGCATCCAAGAGACCAGCAAAGGGAGAGTTGGTGACCCAACACACCCCAACCTAAAACCACCAGGACCAAACACATCTCTTATTTCTTTATTTTCCAGCCACTTCAGCCCAACCTGGATCCAATCAAGTCAATTTCCTGGGCATGTCCCTGGACAGCAACCAAGCCACAGCCGGTGGCTGGGTCCTACTTGCCCTAGCACTTGTCTTCCTGATCACCACCATCTTTTTGGGAGTCAAGTTCTTCTCAGCCAGGAGAAAGGCCTTCAAATCCAGCTCAGAAATGGAACTGAAATAAAGGGGAGAATGGACAGGGTGCAAGTGTGGGCATTTGGGCAAGCTGGCAAAAATGCCATGGGCACATTTGCCAACAAAGCCATGAGTTTCCACAACCCAGGTCTGCTCTCTCCGATCAGGTCAGACTTCTTTTTTTTTCCACTATGCAAGAGCCAAAGCAGAAAAGAGCTATTTATTTGTCAACATCTGCATCAGGGGAAGAGAAATTCAGGCACCGGCAGGCACGGAGCCACCACAGGCTGCTCCTGCACCCAGGCTGGGAGCTGGTCCAACGTAGGCACCAACCAGCCATCTGTGACCTACAGGCAAAGCCATAGTGACTTCAAGTGACAGAGGGCAGTCAGGGGAAGCACAGAGCACATTCCCACCCTCAGTTTGCCCGTTGCCGAGATGTTCTCTTGCGTGGATGAAAAATAAACCCATGTCTTGTCACCCCACAGAGCAGCGGCTCAGCTTCTTCTTGCATGTGGACTTGGATCTCACAGCTCTTGAGCAGGAGCCATCCCAAGCCAGTGCAATTATAAACACCTGGGGACCAGCCTGTATCTGGGGCAACACAACTGCAGCACCCAACCCCCCCATCCCCATCATGAAAGCTCAGCATCCCATTGCAGCATCCTCATCCTCCCCTGAACCATGGCTCCCATCGCAGCTGACAGCTTGTGGGTTCCCCACATAACATGAGCCTAGGGAAGGGGCCAGAATGGCCAGAAATCCCTAAAGTCCAAACTTGAACTGTTCAGAGGGTTGTGGGTACCCCAAGCCCAAGCTGGAACAGGGCTGGAGCTCACTGATGCTGTGGTTCCAGCAATGGAATGACACATGTTTACATAAGAGCTGGGGGGGCTCCAAGGTCAGCGATCACCTCCCATCTTCCAGCTCCCGATTATCTTGGGATCAGCCATGCTTGAGGCTTTCCCCGCGCCCTCCCTTCCCCCCCTCCCCCTTCTGTCTTTCTTCTGCTTCTGTAAATAAAACTTCATATTTTTTCTGCAGTGATTAGGTGCAAAACTAATCCCAGGCTGGGGATTATTGCAGCCCTAAAGAGCCGTGATATGCTGCAGCCCGGAGCAGCAGGGGAAATTAAGGGATTGGGGATGATCTACCCGGCCCCCTCTCATCTGATGGCCGCTCCCCTCAGTCACGTTTTGCTCAGGGAAAGTGAGGCCAGGGAGAGGCTCATTGCACCCGGGAGAGGAGCAGAAGGCAGGTGTCTGCTCACCCACACTCATGTTTTTGTTTGCTTTCAATCTTCCTCCGAGCAGAGCACACCCACATGGAGGTGAAAACCCAACCATTCATCTTTCTTCCGTGATCCCCAGACCTGGGGAGCAGCCACCTTGGCCATCTACACTCACCCTACGTTCTTCCCATGGCCGTATCCTGATTTGTCTCCATTATATCCCAGCACACCAGGCACCCTCCTCTCCCCTCTTCCGGGCAGCACGATGCTCACAGAGCAGAGATCTGGTACGGTGTTTGTGTTTGAAGCCAAGTGTATTTTGAGCTTGGCAAAGCAGACTGGTGCAGGTGTGCTCCATCCAGCTCAGCTCCTCCCTGGTAATCTTAAATTGCCTGCTTACTTTCTGCCCCATTAGTGGAGGAGAAGACGTCTCCCAGATCATCAAAATACTACAAGTTTCACGAAAACTTTCTGGAGGAAGAAAGGAAAAAACTAAAAAAAGGCACACTGAACATTCTTACTGAGGGACTGCAATACAAGTCTCACCCTAATTAGACATCGGAGAATCCACATATGAGCTGACTCTGTCCTGGAATGGACACTGCTGCAAGGGTGGATGATGGGTGCACTGAGCTATGGCCTTCTGCTCAGATAGACAATGCAAGCCCATAATCCATCCAGAAGACAAGGCTGAACAGCCAGGTTACCTTCAACACAGGTCTAAAGTTCCACCAGAGAGAGAGAGAGGGGCGGGCTACAAGGTTATGCCTTTCCCAGCTCAGAGGGAGACTGAAGGTCCCACTTTGACCTTAAATGGAGCTGCTGGGTCAATGGTGGGGTGAATCTTTTCAGGGCAATGAGGGCTTGCTGATGCCATGAGGGCTCTGCCAAACTGGTAGCAATGTTTTATAAGATACCTTTAAACTGAGGATGATTTCCCTTCCCCATTGTGATAACATCTGGAGAGATTTTGCTGCCTTCTGGTTCCTGCATCATGCTTTCTGCTGAAATTAGGAGGCTTAGCAAAATTACTCCCTAAGGAGAAAAAGGGGGGAAAAAAGAAAAGAGGAGATTCCTCCTCAACTCATGTGATTCCTCAACGGGGAGCTCAGGAAGCAGTGGGTACCCCAGGCTTGTGGGGGGCTGCCCTGCACTATCCTTCCTGTGCATGAGACTCCTGAAGGGGAGATTTGCTTTAAAATACACAAAATCAAAACAAGAAACACCTTGGGTTCCCTTTGCTGGCTGGGGGACCTGTTGGGCATTGCAGAAAGACATTTTCTATTTTTTAAATGTTCATTATCAATCAGGGGAAGGTGGCTGTGGGGTTTCCCACACCCTGTGGCCCCTCAGTGCTGTCGGGGGCCCAGCCAAGCCAGGTCTATTCTTAGCCAGTGGGTGGTCAGGCAGGAGCAGGCAGGGTACACGCGGCTGCGTTCCTAGCATTCCCCTTCCCTGGGGACAAGAAGCGCCTGGAAATATGTAGCCACAGCTTGGCAGCAGCTGGGGGCCATCAGTGGGGGACACCCTGGGCGGGGGAGATGGGGGGAGGCAATGGGAGGGGGTCCCAGGAGACAGCAGAATTATCAGAGGGATGTGGTGAGCCATAGTAGGGACCAGGGACTCCCATCCCTTCAGCTCCCGCAAGCCTTGGATGGCACCATCCTTCCCTCCCTGCTGCTGGAGCAGAGCTGGGGGAGGGGGGCGGGGAGTAAAGGTGAATTTGCAGGTGAGGGGCAAGTGGGGGACTCCAAATTCCACCACAGCCACCCCCAGGCAAGCTCAGACTCTCTGCAGCCCCATGGCTTAGCTACAATTCCCTACCAGTTAGTACAGGGACCTGGTCCAGTCTAAATGACACTCCCACCCTCCCAAAGTCCCCTCCATCAAACACCAGACACCGAGATGGTGCACACCTCCCCTGTGGATGCATTGCACATGCATGCAGGTGGGTCCCACTGTCACTGGGGGATGTACCTGGTGGTGCAAGCTGGGCCAACCCCCCTCCCCCGCCCCATAGAGCTCCCACCTTCATGGGCAGCTTCCCTCTGCCTCGCTTTTTTGGGATGCAGCAGGACCCCAAAGCAGGCTCTGCCTGTGTCCCCACGCTGGTGGGGACCATCCCCACCCCTCAGGTGTCCCCCTCAAGCTATCCCCATCAAGGCCTCACAGGTGGCAGGGAGAGAATTGAGGCTGACTGAAAGTGCAGCAAGGCTCCGCACAATGTGGCCAATCCCTTGGCACTGGTAACCTGTCACCCCCCCATGCCCAGGAGGGTTTCCAGCCAAACAGACCCGCTGCAGGTGCTGCCGGCACCCCTGTCCTGTGGCTGCATCCTGCCCTCCCCCGGCCTTCCCTGCAGCATTGTCATGAGTTATTGCAGCCGTACTCTGGCCCCATCCATCCTCCCGGCCCCAAGGATGGTGGGCAGTACATGAGCCTGCCACTTGCCTCAGTTTCTCCCCATATGTAGTATGTCCCATATGTGGAGGACATGAAGGAAGCTGGTGTGATTGCTGTAAACTGGGCCTGCCACATCCTGGAGCCTAGTCCCCATGTTTTTTCCTGCCACTTCTGAGTGGGAAGTGGCTCTTGTCGGGAAACAACATCAAGGACTTGGTTTAATGTCACCGGGTTTGTGACCTCCCATTGCCTGCCTTCCCCCCCCCCCCGCCTCCCAGGATGGCATGGCAGAAAGCCCAGGCTAATGAGGGTTAATTTTGGCTGCATGTTTAACTGTTGTTTGTTTTGGGTGTTGGAGTTTGTTGTGGTTTTTTTTTTTTAATTAGCAAACAAACAGTGCCTGGGTCAAAGCCTGGAAAAGCACACCAGGATGTAGAGTTGTGGAGTGGAGGAGGGAGCCAGGACAAGGAGCATCCTTCCCCCTGCAAAATCCACATACAGCCCCAATTCCTCCCTCCCCTGCCACATTCCTGGAGCATCTTCCAAAAGTGAAGGGCAAAGTAGGGGCATGAACTATGCCAGGCAGCGGGGACACCCGAGCCTGCCTGGGGCCAGCCCTGGTGGCTGTGAGCAGCTTTGGGGACAGCAAGAGCCCCATCACTCTCTTTGCTGGTTGTGTTTGCCATGCGGCTCTAATTACAGAAATGTGGAGAAACGCCGTCTCTCACTTGGCAAACATTTCTCTCAGCAAGTGTCAGCCAGCAGCTGCCGTGTTGGGATTCTAGTGGGAACCCGTCCTCTCCTTCCCACAACTCCCACTCCATATTCACACCCCATTTCATGGCTGTATCCCCTCACCCAATGCATACACACCTGCCTGGGGCAGCCCCTGGCTGGGTGGATGATAAATCCTTCCACAGATTGTAATTCCCTGCACAGATTATAGTTCCCCGCTCTCCCAGGTGGTTCCTTACGCGCTTGTGCTGCAGGAGCAGGGAGGGGGAGAACACCCTTGGGAAACACCCAGGTCTCTTTTGTCCTGGAAATTGGGTGTCTTCCCACTGATTCCCTGGGGTGAGGGAAAGAGGGAAAGATGGAGAAAGAAGCAAAACCTCAAAACATACTTGAGGAGGACGCGAAAGAACTGAGCAGAGAAGGAGGAGAAGGAGGAGGAGGAGGGCAGGGCATGCAGAGAGAGGATTACTGCTCAGCTGAATTAGAGGGAGCCCTTCAGCTGCCTTGAACAGCAGGAGAATTTGCCCAAAGACCCCAATTCTTTCTATTTGGGATAAAATGTAAGCACAGGATTAACTGCAAGCATATGCTTAAAACCTGGGGAATTGAAAAGTCTGGGCATATAACTGTTCCGAGGACAGGGAGGCAGGGCATGGACCAGCAGCCTCATGGATCCATCTCTGCAGGCATTCACTGGGCAGGACTGGGAGAACCATAGGGAAATGGGGACAGTCATGGAGGGATGGGGAGATCCATAGGGGGGTAAGAAGAGTGATGGGGTCAATGGGAGGCTCCTGAAGCTTAATCAATAATAGCCTGAAATAAAAGACGGTAGTCAACTCCATCTGCGAGGCCTGTGGGGGTAAGAGGGTGGGTAAGAGAGGATCTTTGATCAGCCACGTGATGGAATGAGACTCCCTGCCTGGAAAAGGGGGGATCAAAGTAACCCCACTGCCATTTCCAGAGCAGGACAAGCCTTCCTGGGGTCACTCCATGACCCCAGCTCCCTGGGAGGTTGGGACTGTGCCCTGCTTATGGCCAAAGTCACGTTGTTGCCCCTGTGATCCACCCTGCGGTCCCACTCTCCACCAGGGAGGGCTGGGATCCGGCACATGCCCTTATCATCAGACATATCCACATCCATGTCCATGTGACATGTCCATGAATATCCTGGACTGATTTATGGGATGAGAGGAGGGCAGGAGGCCAACCTTAAATCCTGACTGCCTGATGATTAATAATCATAATTATGATCATATTAGCTGTAGTAATAATAGTTTGCTTTCCCTTGCAGAATTGGTCATCCAGGAATCTCAGAGCGGTTTCACAAGGCTGAGTGACCAGTGTCCCTATTTTCTAGTGAGGAAATTGCGGCACGGAGCTGTCTCCCTCGAGTCATCCAGTATATCAACAAGAAAACAGAAAAGGCAGGAACCTGGACTCCATGTCCCTCTCCCTCCCCCATGCTATTAAGCTGCATCTGTGTAATATAGAGCAAAACATCCTCCACGACTAGCAGTAAATCATGGCAGAGGCAGTGCGCAGAATGGATAGGGGGAGATAATGTGTTTTTCACCCTCTTCAACAATAGAACAAGTTTTTCTCTGCTGGGGAAGGCTGTCTTCTATGAGAGACGGAGATAAAAGCTGAACCAGGGCCCTGAAATCGGCTTGCAAGGCACCTGCCTTTGCTTACCCACTCACATTGCTGGCCCACTGACAGGAGGCAACTCCAGCAGGCAATGCTGTGGGTTGAGTGCCCCATAGACATGGCCTGGTCCCCATGTGTATTGCTGAGGTAGACTGGAATATTAATTGAAAATCCCAGTAAAACACTCCTGCTGATGATAATGGACCATAATCCTCTTAGACCAATTTCATGCCTGAAAAATTGTGCATAACAAAATAATAATAGAANCCCGGCCCCCACAGGCATCCCTAGCACCCCGGCCCTGCACTCCCTCTTTCGTTCCCTGCACCCCCCGGCACCTCCTACTCTGCCCCTCTGCGCCTGCCGGCACCCTCTCCCCTGCTGCACTCCTGCACCCACTCCTCTGCTTCTGCACCCTAGCACCCACAGACATCCCCCTCCTCCCCAACATCTGCGCCCNACGCCGTCTCTCACTTGGCAAACATTTCTCTCAGCAAGTGTCAGCCAGCAGCTGCCGTGTTGGGATTCTAGTGGGAACCCGTCCTCTCCTTCCCACAACTCCCACTCCATATTCACACCCCATTTCATGGCTGTATCCCCTCACCCAATGCATACACACCTGCCTGGGGCAGCCCCTGGCTGGGTGGATGATAAATCCTTCCACAGATTGTAATTCCCTGCACAGATTATAGTTCCCCGCTCTCCCAGGTGGTTCCTTACGCGCTTGTGCTGCAGGAGCAGGGAGGGGGAGAACACCCTTGGGAAACACCCAGGTCTCTTTTGTCCTGGAAATTGGGTGTCTTCCCACTGATTCCCTGGGGTGAGGGAAAGAGGGAAAGATGGAGAAAGAAGCAAAACCTCAAAACATACTTGAGGAGGACGCGAAAGAACTGAGCAGAGAAGGAGGAGAAGGAGGAGGAGGAGGGCAGGGCATGCAGAGAGAGGATTACTGCTCAGCTGAATTAGAGGGAGCCCTTCAGCTGCCTTGAACAGCAGGAGAATTTGCCCAAAGACCCCAATTCTTTCTATTTGGGATAAAATGTAAGCACAGGATTAACTGCAAGCATATGCTTAAAACCTGGGGAATTGAAAAGTCTGGGCATATAACTGTTCCGAGGACAGGGAGGCAGGGCATGGACCAGCAGCCTCATGGATCCATCTCTGCAGGCATTCACTGGGCAGGACTGGGAGAACCATAGGGAAATGGGGACAGTCATGGAGGGATGGGGAGATCCATAGGGGGGTAAGAAGAGTGATGGGGTCAATGGGAGGCTCCTGAAGCTTAATCAATAATAGCCTGAAATAAAAGACGGTAGTCAACTCCATCTGCGAGGCCTGTGGGGGTAAGAGGGTGGGTAAGAGAGGATCTTTGATCAGCCACGTGATGGAATGAGACTCCCTGCCTGGAAAAGGGGGGATCAAAGTAACCCCACTGCCATTTCCAGAGCAGGACAAGCCTTCCTGGGGTCACTCCATGACCCCAGCTCCCTGGGAGGTTGGGACTGTGCCCTGCTTATGGCCAAAGTCACGTTGTTGCCCCTGTGATCCACCCTGCGGTCCCACTCTCCACCAGGGAGGGCTGGGATCCGGCACATGCCCTTATCATCAGACATATCCACATCCATGTCCATGTGACATGTCCATGAATATCCTGGACTGATTTATGGGATGAGAGGAGGGCAGGAGGCCAACCTTAAATCCTGACTGCCTGATGATTAATAATCATAATTATGATCATATTAGCTGTAGTAATAATAGTTTGCTTTCCCTTGCAGAATTGGTCATCCAGGAATCTCAGAGCGGTTTCACAAGGCTGAGTGACCAGTGTCCCTATTTTCTAGTGAGGAAATTGCGGCACGGAGCTGTCTCCCTCGAGTCATCCAGTATATCAACAAGAAAACAGAAAAGGCAGGAACCTGGACTCCATGTCCCTCTCCCTCCCCCATGCTATTAAGCTGCATCTGTGTAATATAGAGCAAAACATCCTCCACGACTAGCAGTAAATCATGGCAGAGGCAGTGCGCAGAATGGATAGGGGGAGATAATGTGTTTTTCACCCTCTTCAACAATAGAACAAGTTTTTCTCTGCTGGGGAAGGCTGTCTTCTATGAGAGACGGAGATAAAAGCTGAACCAGGGCCCTGAAATCGGCTTGCAAGGCACCTGCCTTTGCTTACCCACTCACATTGCTGGCCCACTGACAGGAGGCAACTCCAGCAGGCAATGCTGTGGGTTGAGTGCCCCATAGACATGGCCTGGTCCCCATGTGTATTGCTGAGGTAGACTGGAATATTAATTGAAAATCCCAGTAAAACACTCCTGCTGATGATAATGGACCATAATCCTCTTAGACCAATTTCATGCCTGAAAAATTGTGCATAACAAAATAATAATAGAAAGTCCCTCTGTGGACAATGTCCTTAGCAGTGGGCCCAGGATAAGAGGACTGGACAGAGGGGATTTCTCAGGAGGGAAAGGGAGCTGCTCTCCTCAGCCTTCACCCCTGAGGGACGTGGAGAGGTGGGCAGCAGAAGAGCTGAACTTGGGGCTGGGTCTGAATGTCTGCTCTAACAGAGCAGTACCCCAGTGGGACACTGTATCCCACAGAGACCTGGGTACCCACGAGGACCACTGTGCCATACAGACACCTGGGACCTTCCATGGCCCCAGGACCCTGGGATGCTCGGTGTCTCCCAAAGCTTTCAGGACCCCCTGGTCCCTCCAGGTCGCCCAGGGACCACTGTGCCAGGCCGGCGCCGCCCCCCCAAGCCCCCCCATGCCAGGCTCCCCCCATACAAGCAGCGCCCCCACCCCCCCGCCCGCCCAGTCCTTCAGCACCGCCGCGAGTGGACAGCGCCGGGCGCGGGGCCTCGTCCGCCCCGCG
>VZTM01019950.1:100095-113362 GCA_013400555.1 Jacana jacana | reverse complement strand
ATAGGCACCTCAATGGGGCTGGGTCCCTCTCTATGCAGCCAGAGACGGGGGGGGCAGGGGGGGAGAGGGGACAGGGGACTGGGGTCACCCAACAGCAGTGCCCTGGGGGATGCTATGGTGTTCTGGGACTGCTCCCCCCCGTTGCCCCAGCTCAATGGGGTTTTTCTCTCTAGAGTCCAAGTTTGCCCGGTGGGCAAACGTCTCTGGCACTGCCATCCCTGCCAGCTCTGCACTGCCTGCCCTGGCAATGAGTGACATGACCCTGGGGATGGAAAGCGAGAAAAACTGTCTCTGGTTCCTATCAGTCCCTGCTGGGAAACGGCGGCTGGGGAGCAGTGGGGGCACGTGGTGAAGTGTGCCAGCAGGGAAGCAGCCAGGCCCCTTCGTCTCTGCCTGCTCCCTGCCTGCGCTCTGCCAGCCATGTCGGGCACCAGCTGGGCTCTGCCAAAACATTGCCCTGCACTCCCCCACGACAGCTTTGTGGTGTGATGGGTGTTGAGAGACACCAAACCGGCGCCCTCCTCCCACCTTGGTCACGCTGCTGTAACTGGCAGCATTTCCTCCCCTGGTCATGGACACCTATACCCCCCAATCCCTCCCTGCATCTTCCATGGGTGCAGCTGCACCCCCTAAGTCCCTGCTGGAGCAGAGAGGCCAAATGCTTCCCTCCCGCAGCTGATACAGAGCCCCAGTACCATGGGGACAGGGGCAAATGTGCAGGTGAGGGCAGGGCAGAAAGCAAATCTGGGGTGAACCCCACCTCAAGGAGACCTGGCTCTGCAGCTCCTTCCCATCCTGGCCTTGGTCACATCGTCTGTGCACAGCACAGCTTGCTCTGGTGCCCTGCCAGCCCCGTAAATCCTCTCCTGTGACAGCCCAGTCTAGGTCCAGCCTGGATCTGGCCCACGGGGCTGGCACTGGATGGGGAAACCTTCATTGGTGATTGGGACCCCACCCTGGGAGAGGGGATTTGAGGGAAGGTCCCCTCTGTGTGCCACCTTCGAGATGGCAGAGCGATTTGGAAAGAGAAGGATCGGGAGAGGGAACTGGGAAACATTTGACCGCAGAGGTTTGTGCCACTGGCAGAGCCAGCACCAGCATCACCCCTGCATGGAAGAAGGAAAGGTACCAGGGTGGGAGTCCCCCGTAAAGGGCCACCAAGGACTGTCACAGGTTGGGATGAAGTGGGAGACCTCAATACAGCATCCCTGAGGGCACTGGTTTTACTGGGAGGCTTCCTCTAGCTCTGGGACTCTGCAGGTGATATTAGGGAGAGCCCCGATGTGCCAAGGAGGGGTGTCCCCCCCCACCCTATTGAGCCCAGCGCTGGGTGCCACAGCCATGTAGAGGTTTCTTCTGTGGGTGAAATTTCCCGCGAGGCTGGAGCGCAGCAGGGCTCTGGAGAGCGCAGGCTGCAGATGCCATTCCTGGGTAATCCAGGAGATTAATTGGGGTCTGGGCTCAGAGGCAGCCTCCAAATGGACCCTCTGCTCCAACCAGCCTCCGGCTCCAGCCAGGAACCAATGCCAAATGCTGAGGGAGATCCAGCTGGGAGGCAGGGAGCAGCGTCCATTGCATCAGCATCCGCATCCCCCTGCCACATCCCAGCAAACCTGTCCTAGAGAGGGTCCTCCCCAGCCCAGCACACCCCCATCTCCTTGAAAAAAAAACAACAAAAATCAAACCAAATCAAAGCTCTAGACTGGGTCTTGCCCTAGATAAGGATGGAAGTGGCTCCACATGGGCTGGATAATGTGGGATGGGCAGTGCTGCCATGCACCCCGGAATGACAGTGAGTCCATCCCCAGCCCATGTGGCTGCAGCAGCAGGAGCGGATAGAACAGCACTGCTCCCTGCTTCAGTTTCACCTTTCTTCCACCTGAGCCCTTTCTTCTAGAGCACAGGGACCACATAGCCCAGCAGGGTGTGGATTTCAGCTTCAGCCCAAAGGCACAATTATCCTATAAAACATTAGGAAAATCATTAGTGTGATGGGTTTCACATGTCTGCCCATGAAGCCAAGCCTCATGCTCACTCCTCCTCTTGCCCCTTGCCTGACTTCAGTCAAATCTGAGCAGGGATGGGAAGTCTCTGAGATAACTCAGGTCCCTGATAAACTCTCGAGGAAGGACAGATGCTGCAGCTCTTCCCTCTGCCTGCAGTGCCGGTCGGGGACAGATTGCCCATGTATTAGAAAGCAGTGAGTCCCCACATGCATGCGGTGAGATGTCAAGGCTGTGTGGGTTGGCCCACCCCAGCAAAAACTGCTTTTACTGGGTACATTTTTATTGAGTTGCCCTGTGTCCACAGTCACATTCATACGAAGTTGGGTGAATTTTCTCTGATGAGCTGGGTGGCAGCCAGGGTAGTGTAGGCTGGTGCCAGCCATCCTCCCCCCAGACCAGTGTCCCCAGGGAGCCCATCCCTACACAAAACCCATAACGGTTGGCATCAAAAACCCCAAGCACCCCCCAAGCTGTCCCTTGTCCCAGTGGGTCCCCACCACCCCTCTAAGCCTGGTGCTCTCCTGCCTCCCTGCAGACCGCAAGTTCCTCATTGCCAATGCCCAGATGGAGAACTGTGCCATCATCTACTGCAATGACGGTTTCTGTGAGATGTTCGGCTACTCCCGCGTGGAGGTGATGCAGCGACCCTGCACCTGTGACTTCCTCACCGGCCCTGACACCACCAAGAGCTCCATCGCCCAGCTCACCCAGGCCCTGCTGGGCTCCGAGGAGTGCAAACTCGAGATCCTCTACTACCGCAAAGACAGTAAGAGTTGCTTTTTGGGGCGATCAGGAGGTGCCACCTGCCTGAAATTTGGGCTGTCAGAAGGCAGTGGTGGGAGGCAAAGGGGATCTGGTGCTACCAAGGCCATCAGGATTGCATCCAGACCCAGAGCTGGGTGAGTCTGTGGTGGCTCCCAATAGGATGGAGCTGTGATGGGGTATTGGGAACATTGAGACCTCAAGCAATGGAAGTTGTTGCCAGATTATTTGGAAATCAGGTAGTTTGTGAGCCATTGGTGACGGCTCAGAGCTCTTGGGGCAAGCAATGGCATCGCTGATGGGATCCCTGTGACATGAATGAGGATCCCCTGGGAAGTCCATGGAGGAACTGGGGTGGGATACGGATGTGCTCTGAGAAACGATGAGACAAGACTCCCCGTCTCTGCTGAAAGTGGATGCAGCCCCAGAGCTGCCTTTCCAGTGAGCAGGATGCAGCTATGCATGCACAGATGGAGTTACGTTAAGATGAAAATGAAGCTTTGATGGAAAATACTAGTGATTAGTTCTAATACTGCAGGAAGTTAAATAAATATATAGTGCTTGGTGCTGCAAACCAGCAAGAGGCCAGGGCTCCCAGGGACAGGGGGAATGCAGATCAGGTGCTTGCTAGAGGTTAAAAATATTAAGTATTTCCTTTTTATTTTCAACCTGTGGAGCTTTCCCATCACTTTAGGCTGTATTGGTGGGGCTTGGCCTGAGCAAGGGGCTGCGCCCCACCGTTAGCAGGTCCAGGGGTAGCAGGGTGGAGAAAGAACTGAAAGCAAATGGAAAGAGAAGGCAGGAGCCCTGGCTCCCAGCCAGGCACCCTATCTCTGGGTGTCCTGGCCTCCCTCCCAGACCCTATCTCCCGGGCTGGCATCCAGGTGCCAGCGTATCAGCCCCTGGAATTATTCGCTGGCAGCACCCCTGCCTTTTAACCCACATGGTGAACCCAGTGGGGCCAGCCCCTGCTTGCTGGCAGAATCAGGCTGTTCACCAATCAATTTCCTGTACAATTTTCCTCCCATCCTCACCGAGGGATCCTGTCGAGGCTCTTCCCTAGGGGGGTCCATCCTGTGGGGCCAGGCAGCAGTGCCAGGGCCGGGCTGCAAGTTCCTCCTTGGCCACTGCAGTTTGCTGGGGGCTGGCTGGAGCCCAGCGCAGCCAGGGAGGCATGAGGAGAAGTGGGGACGTGCTGTCCCCTTGCTCCCAGCCCAACGCCAACACGTGGCCATGCCAAGGACAGTGTGTGCAGCCCCCTTCCCCGCCCTCAGGATAGTTTCCCCATCCTTCCCTGGGGACCACTCAGTAGGGAGCCCAATCCAAAGCCATCCTCCCTGCTTTGAAGCATTCCCGCCAGGCTGGCAGGTTGCTCGGTGCTCTCATCAGAGCCCTGCTCTTCCTCTAGGCCACGGGAAACTCTCAGTGCAGCTCTGAGCTGCTTTCTTCTCTTTTTTATTAAAAAAAAAAAAGCCCAGAAGCAAACCCTTCATGTCTATTTTTAAAACCCAGCCCCACCAGCAATATGCTTTCCAATTGTTTCCCCCCAGCACTCAGTCTGCAACTGCTCAGCCCATTATAAATGGGTCTTATCGGCAAAGAAAAGGCCTTTGCATTATAGGGAGCTACTGCTTAATTAGCCGGCGGATGCTCCGAACCTGCCTGTCCTCCTTTTCATACCGGCAGCACCAATCTCCAGCCTCAACCTGCTGTTTATTACTGCGGTACTCCCAGCTCTGCAGCTTGTGGGGTTGTTTCCTTGTTTTTTTCTTTGCCAGAGATGCTATTATACCCCAAATCTGCCTGTCAGAGCCCCCATCCAGGCAGGGCCAAGGTGGGATGGATGGAGGTAGGAGGGAAGGGGGACACCCATGGGTGGCTCTGCCCGTGCACAGGTGGGATGCTGTATGTGGTAATGGACATCCCCAAGGGCAGCCTCACTGGTTGGTCCTCACCCAGACACCCATACTGTCATTAGCTAACTATAAAAGGAGCCACAGGTATTGAAAGCAAGCTGACCTCCATGCAGCCAAAATTGGGCCTACAACCAAGTCCAGTTGGGGAACATGGGACCATCCCAGCAAGGGTGGTTGTCCCTCCTTGCCTTGGCAGTCCCAGAAAGGCCTCAGAATGTGGGGAGAGCCTGGCCATGGAACATGTGGGCTCTGATGTCCTGCTCAAAGCTGATCAGTGAAAAGTTAATTTCCTTACAAGATGCTGCACAGCTGGGGTTGCCCTAGCCAAAGGGGTCATTACAGGATCAGCTCCTGCCATGGCAAAGAGGAGCCAGGGCCACCAGCCCCAGGGACACGCTCCCCACAGTGTTCAGGGCTGAGTTGAGTCCACTCCAGCATCCCCTGGCACCAGGGGGCTGGTGGGGCTGAGCTGCATCCAGGGTTGTTTTTTTTTTCTGCCCCCAAGGATGGCATGCTCTGCAGTGAAGCCACTAGCAAGAGCCCCTGGGGGTCCCCGGAATGGGGCCAGTAGTCACAGGTGCTGGGCGCTGCGGCGCTGGCATGGCCCAAGTGGCAGCAGCTGGTAGTGCCCACTCTCGCTTAATTTGCATGAATGTGATGCTTATGAATATGAAAGGAGAGATGCAGAGCTGAGGCAGCTGGAGCAGCTGGTGGGGCAGCCGCCACCTGCAACCCCAGCTCCTCTGTCCCCCCCTGGTCCCCTCAAGCAGGAGCAGTTTGTTGTGCTGGTCCCCTGGGACTGGGGATTAGGGAGCAGATCAGCCCAGCAAACTCGTTACACTGATGCTATAAGCCAGGATTTCCCCTGGGGGCTGCGGGTGGAGGGTGGGCATCAACAGAGTGATTGGGACACCCCGTGTCACTCAGGATATCTGCGCTCCCCACCCCCAGCTCCCCATGGGGTGCCTGTGGGGCTGGTGGCCAGGCAGGCAGGGATTGTGGGTGTCACTGCACCCAAAGGGGACAGGGGGGCTCTGTCCCCAGCCTGGGGAACATCTGCAGTGCAGCAATCGCCCCTCTATCGGTTGCTGCCAGGAAGCCCTGGCTGAGGCAGATGGGGATGGATCCGGCCAAGGTTTCTCCATAAGCTTTATAGACAGCCATGTGCCATGTGCTCACTGGAAGCAGGAGGGCAAATCCCACTGGCAGCTGCTGGAGCCTGGCACCATTGGGGCTGGGGGCTAGTGCCAACAGCCCCAGGGAGCCTCTGCTGCTGCTCTGTGGGATGGACAAGGGAGGATGGAGGGGACCTCCTGGGTGGCAGAGGAGCAGGGAGGCACCGCTCACTAACAAAACTGCAACCCCAACATGAGCTCTTTGCTTGTACAGAAACGTGGGGTTTAAGCCAAGCCAGGGCCTTTTGCTTTGCGTTCTTTTAAGGGTCAAGCTCATCAGAGCTGGGCTGTGACCTCGGGAAAGGGACGTACACCATGGCCCAACTCCAGATGGGGACTTATAAACATCCCGCCTCGCAATGACAAATCTTTGGTCCCAGAGATCCTGCACTGCAGGGCTGATTCTGCTGTCCTTGGCACGGCTGCGCTACAGCTCCAGCCATCCCCACTGTCCCAGCTCTGCTCTCAGGACAGTATGACTGGGGCAAAAAGCTGGAAGAGACACGTTTTCCATCCTCTGCTTCTTGGATGGTTTGTGCCCTGACTAGATATCCCATGAACAGAAACAGGCCCAGAGCATTTCCAGCACCCCCGGAGATGCTTCCCAGGAGGCTTTTCCCTGAAATCCCTGCCCTGACAGAGTCCCCAGTTCCCACCCCAAACCCTCCATCACTGGTTGCTGCATCCCCAGTCGGAGGTGGCCCCATGTACCATGGGGACAAGGCCCTGTGGATGGGCAGACAGCCCTGGGAAACACTGTCAGTGCTGCAGTTTCGCTGCATAGCCCTGTGCTAAGGTGGACCAATTCCTGCGGCCAGTGGGGATTTAGGAAAGGGAGGACTGTGGGCCTGGATGTAGCCACTCATTTCACCTGCAGCAGAGGTTAAGCTGCATTTTTACAGCCCTCTGTATTGATCTGGGACTCCTTTTAGCTCCTGGGGATCAGAGTATCCTCCCACCTGCACCCCAAAACATCCCTCCTGGTTTGGAGGCATGATTCTTGCAGCCACATTGGTGGAGGGGTTGGTACCCTCAGTTGCCCAACGCCCCTGGTTTTCATGGAATCATAGAATCATTCAGGTTGGAAAAGACCCTTGGGATCATGATTCCAAGATGGAGACATCTCAACACATTCAGGGATGGGGACTCAACCCCATCCCTGGGCAGCCCATTCCGGGGTCTGACCACTCTTTCAGGGAAGAATTCTTTCCTAATGTCCAGCCTAAACCTACCCTGGTGCAGCTTGAAGCCATTCTCTCATTTCCCTCTCTGTTGCTGATGCTTCCGACTGGTGAGTTCGCGCTAAGCACAGAAATCCCTGCTCTTCGTCACCGCCCAGGAGGTAACCTCCGTCCTGCCACCATTACTTAATAAGGTCATTTTAGCAGTTCAAGGGCTGTTGCAAGGAGCATTTTTGCCAGTCTGGTGTCCCAGTGGGTTTCAATCTCCTGATGCCCCTCTTGGGTGTGGGGAGATGGGCTGGCACAGAGGGATGCAGACCTGTCTGCGGGGGCTCCCCAGCACCCATTGCTCACCCCAGACCCCCAGGCGACCCACCTCCCACTGACTCAGCCCCCACCCTCCATCATTTTCCATCCCGCCTGGAGGATTTGCTGTAGGGCCTCCCAGCAATCTGTGCTTCCCTTTGAAGTTTCTACCCAGCCCTGACACTGATTTATCCTCCGGACGGGAGCAAGGCTCGTCCCTCCCGAGCATCTCCCTGGGCGTGCCAGCCAGTCCCAGAGCACGGCTCCATCCCCGTGCCTATCCACGTCCCCATCCTTGTCCCTTCTGTGCCCTTCCCAGCCCCTCTCCTCCCCTCCATTATATAATGCCACTATAGATTTAGCCACTCTGCCATGAGACCCTGCAGATTAAATCTCCTGGCCGGGGGAGGGAAGGACTTGGTAAGAGCTCCAAGGGCAGATTAATAGCTTGCTTTTTTAATATTCATAACAATACTGGTTTGTGTCCGGCTCTCGGAAACCCCCGTGTCCTGTTGATTAGTTTAATACTGATGATACCGACAAATGCATTAACCACCAGCGGCCGCGGAGGATAAGAGGGCTGGGGAGGGAGGGCCCCCGATGATGACATTTTTAATGTTATTAAGTGCTTGCCTTTATCAAGGTCAGAAGACAAGATGGGTTGCAAAGCACAAACCTCCGAGCTCTCGGCTTGGGGGAGTTGGGCTGGGTGTGGGGAAGATCCCACACAGCCCAGGGTTTTTAGGGAATGGTTGCATTGAGTGTGGGACCTCCAAAATGGCATCCACGGTCCCATTTCTCCTTGCTGAGCCCTTTCTGCACCCCGTTGGGCTGGGTTTCACCCCAGAGGGGCACAGAGGCAGCCCCACGGAGCACAGACAGGTTGCAAATGCCCCCCAGGGCTCCTCCAAGAGATCATTTGGCGGCTGGATAAAATTAGATGGATGGAGACAGATTAGCTGAACAGCTGAAGGGAAGAGACAGGCAGATGGATGGAGACAGTCGATCAAGGAACAAGGATGAGAGTGCAGGGCTGGGGTCCCTCCTAGGGCCAGCTCAGCCCACCAGTGCTACAGCAGGTTAGGTGCACAGTTTTTGGGGGGAAGGATGGGGAAGCTCGCCATTTGCAGATTCCAGGCTGGCTCTCTGTAGGGAAACCAAGTTAGGGCAGAAGGTGTCAGGGGGTCTCACAGCTATAGCCCCTCCACAGAGCTGAGGGTACCACATAGCTGCTCAGAGACCCCAAATCCTGTGGGACTGCCCTGTCTTTCGGCCAGGTTTAAAGGAATCCAGCTCTGGCACCGATGCGCCACCATCCCCTTGTTGCCATCCGTGCTACAGGGCGCGGGTCTGAGCAGGCACCAAATTCCTGGCATGTAGGGCTGTGCCTGATGGGGCCAATTTTGGGGCGATTCCCCTTGTTTTGGGGGATCTCACCCCCAATTAACTTTTGGTCAGCCCCGAACTGATCAGGCAGTTGGCCTAGATGATTGTGGTAGGTCCCCTCCAACTGGAATAGTCTATTTATTTAATTTAAGAATGGATCAGCATGGGGGCTCACAACACTGCCGATTGAGGCTGCTCAGGCTCAGCACCTCCCAGATTTGCAGAACCATACCTGACACCAGCTGCCTCCCAAGCCCAACCCCAGCCTCCTCTCAGCTGTTCCATCTGTCCCTCCAACTGGATGTAACTGGGGCCCAGTTTTCAACTGTTGAGCACTGGCCATGGGATTAACCCTTTCCATGCCACATAGGGTAGCCAGGATCTGCCCCCCTCCCCCCCTGAGAACAGCTCAGACACCACTGCAGAGGGGCTTAGGAAGGAAAAGTGAAGCAGTGAAAGGGATGCAACAGCACAGAGCACGTGAGCCAGGATTAGGCTCTCTGCATCAGAATTCCCGGTCCATGTGAAAAAGCCTGTAGCTGGTGGCTGCCCATGCCAATGAACCCCACTGGGCTGTAGGTCCTAGAGAAGTTAGTGATGCTTTGAAATCACCTGGGGGGGTTGGGGAGGGGGAACCCTAATTTTTTAACACAAAAAAGAGAAAGCCAGGATCAGGCTCTCTGGATCATGATTCCCAGTCCAAGCAAGGAAGCCTGGAGCTGGTGGCTGCCCGTGCCAATGAACCCCACTGGGCTGTGGGTCCCAGGGAAGATGGTGATGCTTTGAAATCACCTGTGGGGGGAAAACACCCCTCATTTTTTAATAGACAAAAGGAGAAAGCATCAAGTGGCGCTGGGCATCACTCGTACAGGCTAGTGGGCACACACCAATATCGGCACTGGACAAAACCACAGCATCCCAGAGGTGGTACCGGACCATCGTGTCAGGCATGTGCCACCTTAGCATCCCGCAGGACACCTCCCTCACTTAGCATCACCTAAAGGACACCGCTTGCCTTTTAGATCCCTAAAAGTCCTGACAATGGGAGGGAATAGAGCCCATTTCATTTTGACCCCACCAGCAGGTGCCCATGCATCCCTTTGAAACAGTAAATCCACCTTCCCTACCCCCGCCTCCTCCCCAGCTCACGCATTTAAGTGGATTTCCTCTCCCTGTGGTGAACAACGATGAAATAAGGAAAGAAAGAAATAATCCCGGCTGCCGGGCCCTTTAAATGGATTTCACCATATCCATTTCTTTCCCGTTCTTGTGTGTGTGTGTGTGTCGCTGTGTGTCTGTGTACATCCCTGACGTCATGGCAGATTTCGAAGTTGCCCGATGCCGGCCATCTGCTCCTGATTATGGGAGGCCCTGAGCTCCTTAAAATTATACGCAGAAAGGCCGATATCCCCCTCCTGGCCAGAGCCCGGCCATGGTGAGAGGGGGAGAGGGGCAGATCAGATCAGGCCAGCAGCACATCCCTGCTGGATCTGCAAATCCTTGGTAATCAGAGCATGGGGAAAAGGCCAGATCAGGGATCCACACTGGGCAAAAGCTGTCCTGGACGGAGGTTGCTTTGCTCTGGACTGGTCGAGCAGTGGTACCTGTTGCTCCATTGTTTCTAAGAGGTTTGGGGTAGGAGCCCAGGGGGAGTTCAGGGATTTTTTTTCCAGCTGGGCTGTGGCTCCCGCCAGTGCCAAAGCAACAGGAACCAGCTCAAGGAAGGGACACACAGTGATGATATTTTTGAGTTGGGTTTTTGAAGGATTTTTGGGGGAATAAAACTAGCAAGGAACACCCCTGTATCCTCCACTTGCTGCCTTGGTTGGATGCCCCAAATTGCAAACTGGCATCTGGCCGCCAGAGGAAGAAGGACCATAGTATCAAGATGGCATCAGACAGGCAAATCCACACAACCTCTCATACCCTGTGGCCATGTTTGGGGTCATTCGTACAGACCCCCTACTCCCAGTACACTGAGCCAGACCTTGTGCACCCCCTGTGCCTCAGTTTCCCCATGGCAGGAATGAGATGAGCTGGTGCCTGATCTCTCCATGGCAGAGCCTTTAGGGGATGTCCTTGGGGACTGTCACACCAGTTCCACCACCTTCTGCTGCCCATGTTGGGATGGGGCACATGGTTGGGCTCACTCCCATTGCCACATCCTGCATACGAGATTGCTGAAGTCAGCCCCAAAAAACTGCCTGGCGATTGCAGAATAATTAGCTATGTCATGATTACAAGCAGTATGCTTAATGAGGTTAAACCATTACCTGGGATTTCTGAGTTCTTAATTACCTACTCTTTAATTGCTGCTCTAAAGTACATTAATATAAATGACTGTCTAGGACCAAAAAAAAAAAGCAGTATGTGATCTTGCTGAGATACAGCAGGGATACAGCCCTTTCCCAGGGCTCAGATCAGCTTCCAAATCCTCCAGTCCCCACCATCAGGGACTGCACCTGTCCCAGTGCTTAAAAAAATACTTTAATGCCAAAAATGCTTTGCGCTGGGGTTGGGTGGGGGGAAGGTGGGTGGTCAGATCCCCCTGCACAGCCTTCCCTGAGCCTGTCTCTGTTTGGCAGCCTCGTGTTTTCGCTGCCTGGTGGACGTGGTGCCGGTGAAGAATGAGGAAGGTGTTGTCATCATGTTCATCCTCAACTTCGAGGACCTGGCACAGCTCATGGCCAAGAGCACCAGCCGGAGCCTGCACCAGCGCCTGTCCCAGAGCTGGCGTGGAGGTGGGTGTCACCGGGGACGGTGGGGACAAGACGGTGGGAGAGCAGCACAGTATCCTTGGGTGTATCCCCATCCCATGGTAAGTGGATGAAGGATGTACCCATGGCAGGGCAGGATCCTGTGCCATGGGGCTGAGCCCCAGAGTGCCCAGGGACAGAGGTTTGTGTTTCTGCACAGTCCCAGCTCCACCAGCTCGAGGACCGATCCCGTTACACATGAACTGGGTGAAAAAAAGGTTTTTTGGGCCAGCTGTGCTCCCTGTGCTGCCCCTCACCTGCAGACCTGCCCACACACCCCTCCTGAACCCCTGGAGACAGGATGGGGATGGATCCTCCTGCATGGGATGGTGCATTTTTAAGGCAAGGGCATCTCGCTGCAAGTGGAACCATCCAGCTTCTCTGTGCACCCCCTGCCTTACTGCATCCTTACCATATTTAATGCTGGGATAAATTTTTCCAGCCTCAACCCCCTCCTGCATACCATGTTGGCCGGGGCAGCAGGTGCTGGTGTGGGATAGGACACACCTGGGGGGGTCACCAGTGGATATTTGGTGTCACCCACAGCAGGGCTGTGCTATGGGAACAGAACCACAGGCAAGTAGCACAAGGACGGTTGTGCTGGGATGCCTCTGAGCCTGTCCCAGCTTTGGGTTGTTCCCCGCTGTCCCAGGCTCATCCTGAGGTTTTGTGGGGCTTTTGGTGGCAGTGGAAAATTCAAACTCCCTTTTTTGGGAAGGCTGGATCAAAGGGAAGCCGTGGTGAGGTTCTCCAGGGGATGTGGATACTCAGGGATGCAGATGTTAGATCTAACTATGGGAAGGAGACCTGTGACTTCTAAATACCCTCCTGTTACGCACTCCTTGGCATCACCTATATTTTAAGCAGGGAAATAATCCTACATAAATCTTCAGGTAAAGATTCCCTGGGGATGTGGGTCACTATAGGCAGGCTTGAGGCAGGGCAGGGTTCAAAGGGTAGGAGCAGCACAAGTCTGTCCCCCCATGAGGAAGAATTTTTTGACACTGAGGGTAGTGAGACCCTGGCCCAGGCTGCCCCATCCCTGGAGGGGTTCAAGGCCAGGCTGGATGGGGTTTGGAGCAACCTGGTCTGGTGGGAGGTGTCCCTGCCTGTTGGGAAGCATCTTGAAGAGAATGGACATGTGAGCAATTGAGGCCTAGTGACATTGACCAAAGTCTGAAGTTAGGCTTCATGGCCTAACTGCAAAGTTACTAAGGGAGCTGGAAGAGATAACAACAACTCTTGGATGTGGAATGCAAAACAATAGGACTGTGCAGGGCTGTGTGACCTTCATGTGGACAGTCTTAGTTAACCAATTATGTACTGCTTAGTTGCTCATGGTAAGTGTACGTGTACCAATCAATGTAGTAGTTTACTCACCTGATCACTGCTAAAGAGTATATAAGATGCTGTCCAGGCTTGAATAAAGAGTCAGCTTTGATTACATTAATCAGCGTGCTGTCCGATGATCTCCCGCAATTGGCGCCCGAACAGGGACCCTCTTGCTGTTGCTTGCCAAGCGATGAAGACAGCTGAATAGGAGGGGGAGCGGGAAAGCCGACCGGAGGAGTTGCTGTCCCGGCAACTGGAGAAAAAGGGTGCACCTTGGACTCCGTGCGGGAGGATGCGGAGGGGAATCTCACCCTGGCCAGGTGAGCGGTCGGGGAGGAGAGGGGAATCGCACTGTGCAAAGAAGTGGCAGTGGTAAAGCTCCTCCAACACATCCTTTCTATGAGAGGGCTATCATATGATGAAGAGACCTTAAAGGCCCTGTTAAAA
>VZTM01019950.1:53768-99674 GCA_013400555.1 Jacana jacana | reverse complement strand
CTGTGGGTGGCGATCCGACCGTCCGGTGGGAGGGGATTATGCGAGATGCAGTTGCGGACGGGGAGTTTTTACCTTCTGCGTTTCTTGTAGTTGCAGGGCCGGGGAGGGGGGGCGGGGAGTGGAAATGGATTGCTTTAGATTGGAAAGTTTTAAAAGAAGCTCA
Source organism: Jacana jacana (assembly GCA_013400555.1). Taxonomy (NCBI): domain Eukaryota; kingdom Metazoa; phylum Chordata; class Aves; order Charadriiformes; family Jacanidae; genus Jacana; species Jacana jacana. The sequence goes on along the minus strand of VZTM01019950.1, from coordinate 99,511 downwards.
AGCTGCGGTTGCGCAGTATGGGCTGAGAACACAGAATATGATTACAAAAAAAAAGAAAGTTTACAGCTCCATTTTACAACATATTAACATATTTTTACCGTTAATCTGTTAACACCTAACACCATATGATTGTTGTATTATTATACAGAGTTTCAAACAGAGGTTTTACAGTTGTCTCAACAGTTAGCATACCAGGCATTGCAAAATGTACATTTGCCTGGGCAGGCCTTTTAGCAATATCAAACAAGGGAATACAGAGTCATTTGGTAAATTTATGGACATGGGGGGAGAGCTGGACGTGGGCCCCTCCTCCCCCCATCCTTGTTCATGTCCATTCCCCTGATGACTATAAAAAGTTTCAGGTGTTACTTGCACGAGGCTCTGGAACTAGTAAGAAAAAATATTTTTTTCAATCTGTTAGTATACCATTACATGGATGATCTATTAATAGCAGGAGACAACATGGATAAGAACAGAGTTTTGCAAGTAGTCACTATCATGTTAGACTCCAGAAGATTAAAGTTAGTCCTCAAAAGTAAGCTTGACAACACGCGTTAAATCACTCAGTGATGTGCAGAAATTGGTAGGAGACATTAAATGGATTAGAAACCTTTGCAGGATCACGAATGATGACCTAAGTCCATTGATTCAGTTATTGGAGACATCTACCCAAGCGGACGATTCACAGCAGCTGGGAAATGAGTAAAAAGTGAGTCTCAATAAAAATATCACAAAAAATTGTTCAATGCGGTGCAAACCAGCTGGTGATTGAGTGTCCAATCATGCTCATACTTACCAATTCAGGAAAAAAAAACGAATACACCCTTTTGCATTGATTATGCAGTGGGTTGAACAATGTTCCAATCTGCTGAGTGTATTGGAATGGGTCTTTTTATCGTTCAGACCAAAAAAGACAATTTCGACAAAGGCAGGATTATTTGGTCAACTCATTATGAAAGGTCGAAATTGCATTCTTGAGATGTCTGGGACTGAATCAAAAGTTCCATTTATACCACTTGTACAGGCTTATTTGGAATGGCCAATGCATGTGTCTTTGGAGATGCAAGTGGCTTCAGCGGGTTTTATAGGAACAGTTACCAACAAATATCCAGCGCATAAAATGGTCACTGTGTGTCAAGACCAGGAATTTGAACGTGATAACCACAATTCCGAAACTCCTGTAGATGGTCTCACAGTATTTACTGAAGCAGGAAAGAAAACCAGATGGACTGCCATAACATGGCAGGAGAAGGGAATCTGGAGAGAGCAGGTATTGAATGGCTCTGGGGATGATTCTTTACAGACACTCGAATTGGCTGCTGTTCTATGGGCCTTCACAAACTGGTCACATGTTCCAATCAATATTATTTCTGATTCCCTTTATGTAGTAGGAATCATAAAGTGTATTGAGCAGGCTTGTCTAGCGCATGATTTATTCCACCAGAATGTGAAAATGTTGGCACACCAATTTCACCCAGCACGAGCCGACGTGCAAGGGATCGTTAAATCCTGTCCCTCCTGCCAGCGTATAGGGTTTGGACTTGGATTGGGAATAAACCCTCATGGTCTGCTACCATTACAGATTTGGCAAATGGATGTTACATATTTTACAGAGTTTGGAAGACAAAAACATGTCCATGTCATTGTAGTAGACACCTTTTCCATGGTAATATGGGCTACTGCCCAGATGGGAGAGACTGCACAACAGGTGACATTTATATGCGTGTTTTGCCGTTTTAGGAGTATCAGTGTCTATCAAAACAGACAATGACCCATCATATGTTTCTCGGGAATTTCATCATTTTTGTTCTCTTTGGGGTATCAAGCATGTTACCGATATCCCAAACTCTCCCACTGGACAAACTATTGTTGAGCAAGCACATCAAATTTTGAAAAACTTGCTTTTAAAACAAAAAGAGGGGGAGAGTGGGTATGGACCATCTGAACAATCAGCAAAAGCATTGTATGTGGTGAATTATTTGTGTTTAGCAGGTGATAATGAGGAACCTCCAATGATTATTCATAGCAGTGTGTTAAAATCTGGTTTGGAACAAAAAGGGAAAATTTTAGTGCAATATAAAAATTTAAACACAGGAGAATGGAAAGGGCCATATCCCTTCCATAAATGGAAAAGTACATATCCCTGGCAGAGGATATATGTGTCTGCTTACAGGAGAAGGCCTCCGTTGGATTCCAGCATGATGGGTGAAACCTTGGAAAGAACCAAATGAATTAGGCCACAGCTCTCCATAATGTTAATAATGTTAATAAGTCCCAGGCAAAAACATGTGGGTAACATGGGCGATTTAAACAAATCAGTTAGCATTTTGTTTGTCTATGACCAGACCTGAGGATCTCTTTAGAACGTGTTTGATCGATGCTCCTGGATGGCACCCAATAAAAGGGGTACCTATTGCTTTCCTGCGCATTGGAGGTTGCGTCGGAGGTCCCACTCCAGCACCGGGGAGTGTGGAATGGTCAGAGCTGCTGGCGCCAGCCCAGATCGGTCTCTCATGCATGGGTTTTCTGACTCAGTCTTTAATTATACCGCCGCAGGTGGCTGCGTCACTGGTCCCTGGCTCACTGGTGTGCAGGGGAAGGTGGCTGCTTTGCTTCTTCCAGCTGAGAAGCTGCTCTGAATGGCAGGGATGGGGCGAGCAAAAGGAACCCATGTGGGTGCCTCCATCGTGGGGACATTTGGGGGGAACTGGGCAGGTCGGTAGCCTGCTCTAGTGGCTTCGTGGTGTGTCATGGCAAATCCTGCCAAAACCAAACAGCTCCTCAATGTGCTGCTTTTTTCTAGAGAGCATGATGCCTTTATGGATCCTGTGTCATGTCCTATGCACCCCGGGATCCCTTCCCTGTGCCATCAAAAGGTGTTGCTGCAAGTGGAGTGACGAGACGAAGGGAAAAGCAGCCGTAGGATCACCAAATGCTAGATTTAGGCAACTTAATTTTTAATGTAAGGTGAAGCCAAACTAGTCCAAGCCTTGTCACCATGTGGGCTTTCTCTGCCCAGCTCCTGCCCTGGGGTCTCAGCTCCCCAGCCCTGCAGAGGATTCGGCACTGGGGTGTGCCTGGGCAAGGTTTTGGTCCAGTTAATGAGTACTAACTCACTGGTACTTCTGGGGGTCAGATGAGCCCCAGGGCTGACCCAGGCTCTGAGGCAGCGGGGTGCGAGCCTGTCTGCTTATACTAACCCTGAGGTAGCACATGGCCAGTCTCCTACATGGACCAACACTAGAAGAGGACGAGTGACTTTGTACTGGGTGTCACAAACAGTCACAATCACATTGGGTCCTGCTGCTGGTTCCCCTCCACGCCTGGCCCTGTCCTCTCCTGAACCTCTTTCGCAGCCTCTTGCAGTCCCAGCTGCCCTTGCCTCAGCCCCAGGCTGTGGCAAGATGGTCTCCTGGTCCCCCACGATGGCAACAGGAGACTTCCCCTTTTTGTTCCAATACTCCTTACCTAAAATCCAGAACAATTCCATGATAAATTTTCAGAGCTATTTTTTTTAATGCTTTGCTAACTTACCATCTCCTTTGCATGTCTTTTTCCCCCCCAAGTCCCACCAAGGAGATTTAGAGGCTCAATTTCCTCCAGGTCCAAATCTCTTAAGTGGCTTTAACCTCTTTAACCAGCTTAGGGATGCTCTGCACCTTTCCCGTCTTGCATCCGTGGTTGCAGGGGACTCTCCTCCTGCCCAGGAATACTTTCTGCCAGGTCAAGGTTTGCCTTGAGCACACAGTGTTGTGATGGCATGAGAACAGCAAGTGTGTCAGAGGAGGAAGGGCTGTGCGTCATGAAGGTCCCCGAAGCCACCCAAAATTCTCAGTAGTGTCTTCCCCTGCCACCACCCTGCCCTGTCTTGCTCCAGCTGTCACGTGCAGCTAGGTTACATCTGTCTCTCTTGTGTTTTGTTTTTCTTTTTAACAAGGTCAAGGTAGGAGGTTGAAGTTTAGTCTCCCGTCCCTGCGGCGACTCACAATCCAGCGGAATGCTCTGCCCACCAGTGAGTTTGATGGAGTAGCCATTGACTATGGAAAGGTAACTGTAGCCTTTGTCTGATATAAGCCCATGCCTTAGGCCAGGTCCCAGCGCTCCTCTGCTCTCCCCGCCCCGCTCCCCCTCGGCTGCTGTGGCTCGGGCCGAATCTGGTGGTAGGGGCTGAGCACTGGCTCCGGCGAGGGCTGGTGGTGAGCGGTGGTGCTTTGGTGGCATGGGATAGAGTTAGATGCTGCTGCTCCATGGGGTCAGCCTGGTGCAGCATGTGCCGTGGCTCATGGGGGAAGTGGGAGATGTGCTGAGCCAGAGGGTGTCGCTGCTGAAGCTGTGAGGAAGGTCTGGCTCCATAGTGCAAGTGGTCCAGGATGGTGGAGCTCTAGGGAGTTGTCCTCGCCCCAAGGAATGGATGTGCTGGTGGCTGCAGGAGACTGGAGCAGGTCTGGTCTGAGCAGGGAGTGGCAGGGACTCGCAGGCAAACCTCAAAAGGGCACATTTCCCCACATTCTCCTGGCAGGAGACGGGCAGCTCTGGCTTAGTCCTTCAGCAAAGACTGTGCTTTCCATGATGGAGGGTGATGCTGTCATTGCTGACATGGTGAAATTGGAAGAATGTTGGTGGGACCTCTTTAGAGATTGCTGTTCTTGGTGGCTTCTTGACTCTCAAAAGTGCTCAAGGTACCTCCGGGCAAAGACATGTTGTTTTCTGAAATGCTGCAGCTTGAGGCACAGGGCTGTGGGCAGGAGGCTTTTGCTCTGCTAACGCATCTCCAGGCACCAGGTTCTCACTCTGCTGGGTGTATCCTGGCAGCCTGGATAAAGCTGCTTCCCAAAATTACAGATATGAGTTGAAAGGTTGCCAGTCTTCTCAGAGGTTGTGCTTATGGCCAGTTGAAGACATCTGTGGCATTATGAGATGCTCTGGGTATGTCCCTCCTACACACACCAGCGCTGCTAAAGGCTCTGGGTACCCCCAGGTTGAAGCTGCTCAGTGCACTGCAACATTTCAGGTGCATGCACATGGAAGATATGTGTTGAGGACAACCTGATGACCCACCACTTTGGTGGAGCCTGGCCCAAGTCAGGGCAGCTCAGCAGATGCAGGGGCAGCCAGACCAGCCCTTCAAACCACCCTATCCTAGAACCTGCCATCAGGTCCTTAGGGATGGTGAGAAGTGCCATAATGTGCCTTGGGCATGCACACAACATCCCAGTCCCATGGTTATGGACATAGACCATAGCTCCATAGACTTAAGTTTCTGTCCTAGGAGGCTGCTTTGTGCACCCCATTGCAGAAATCATTAAAGGCTGGAAACTCTTTAGGTCTCCAGGGAAAAAGGTTTAGAAATGGCCAAGGGGTGCTGTAGGAGAGGGAGGACCATTTATGGCCCAATTTGCAAGCCCAGCAGCTCCTCTGTTGCTTCCTGGTGCAGAGCATATCCCCTCCCATAGCACAGGACCCTGGGCACAGACCCTCGGCCTGAGTTCTTGCAGTGGGTGAGGGAAGGGCAGGTCCAGTGGTGGGATGTAGGGACCACCTTGGAAAAGCGCATGGCAAGGCAGGTACTCCAGGCAAGCCTATCTCTAGGGTCTCCTCTTCTCTTCTTGCTCTGGCCTGCTTCCCAGCTGTGCAGCATCGCCTTGCAAACTGCCCCACAGCCAAGCAGCCTCCCATAGGAGCTGGCAGGAGGTAGGAGCTGCCAAGTCCCTGAGGACTCAGTCGCCCCACCAGAAAGCAGGTCCTGTCCCAGTTGGAGGTGACCTCAGGAACCGCAGCGCTTCCCAGCCCTCTGTCCCTCCTCTTACCTCCCCCGGCTCCCCCTCTTCCCCCCCTCCCCCAGCACGCGAGGACTCCTTCTAATAAAACGCTTTCTCCCGGCTGTCTTAAAGCCTGGTGGTGACTCCCTGATTTTGAGGGACTTGAAGACATCGCCCAAGGAGAACTGTGTGCAGTCAGAGACCGAATCCCTCCTGGAAAAGGAGCGGAGGCCGAGCCTGGAGGCCGACCCCACCCTACAACACTCGTCCCCGAAACAAGAGCCTCCCTTGCTGGGCCCACGAGGGTCGTACTCTGCCTGGGGTTTCTTTCGGTCTCGCCCTGGGGGCAGCTTCCACAGCCTCCGCAGGGTCTCCTCCTTGGACAACTTTGAGGCTGCGAGGTCTGAGTTCCAGAGAAAATTCAGGGAAAGGAGGGCAAACTCAGGTAGGGGAAAAACCCTGGAGTTGTCGGTCCTACTGCGGGAGCCATGGTCCCGGGTGATGGCCCCAGCACATCTTGGGGGGGAGGTCTCTTACTCTGCACTGCTTTTCCCTCTGCAAAGTGGAGATAAGCTGGGGTGTTCTCCCCAAAACCCACTGGTCTCCATGTGATTCCCTGCAAAGGCAGGTCCTGTTCTTTGGGTAGAGCCATCCGTGGTGGTGTGTGTGAGATGTGAGACTGCCTGAGGTTGCATTTGGCTTCCCCACACGAGGGCCATCCTGATGCCATCCCACCTCCCTGGGAGGGAGGGAGGGAAGGGGTCTGCAGGCATGTGCTGTGTGAGCTGTCCATGTGTTGGAGGTGGACAAGACATCAGCAAGGCCACTCTGTAGGGCTTGGAAGAAACATGCCTCCAACATGGTGTTCATGTCCAAACCTCTTCTTCTCATGAGAGATGATGACAGATGAAATGGAGGTCAGGCAAGAGAAGACTCAGTAAGTGGGGGTGGAGAAAGATCAGTCTGTGGTGCCTGGCTTGAGAAAACAGGGTGGGGGACTGGGATCCTCAAATAGTCACAGGCTATGGACCTGCAGGAGGGGACACACCATAAAGGGAGGGAAGGAGATTGGGCAGGGAGGAGAAGGGTGGCAGCAGAATGGCTGCTGCTAAATGGGCACCTTCACAATGTCTTCAGACACCTCCTGCCTGTGACACCTCTTGGGTCAATGTCAGAGTGCAGGGGATAGAAGGAGTAGAAAACTGAAAATATAACCCTGCCCTGCCTGTAGGAGATAGAGAGGTTGGGACACACTGGTTATGGTGCTTGGGGATGTTCCTGAAGCCCTGGGTGTGGGTACATGCTCCCTTCCATGACTACACATATTCACAAGCTTGACCATGAACAACCACCTCTGGGGCTTCCCACCTGAACTGGGGTGACCCAGAGAAGCAGGTCCCCAGGCAAAACTACTGGGATCCAGCCCCACTACAGCTCTTCTTCAAGAGAAAGCTCCAACTTGGACTTGGAGCCTTGGGATGGAGGGTGCTTCCAAGTGGGGACGTCATCCAGCTCTTGATTCAGTTTGGTGCCCAAAAACCAAGGCAGCAGCTCAAGGAGCTATGCTGGTCAGTCTAAGGCATGCATCATCCATGGTTTTGGCATCCCTCCAAAGTGGATCTCACCACGGCTGGTCCCCAACCCCCCACAGTCTTCTCAGGTAGCAAAGCGTATTGGATGCCTCTGTACTGTTGGCTGAGCTCCCTGAAGGAGGTTTAATGGTGATGGGCTTGAGCTTTTCAGGTTGGGCATCCCATGCCTGAGCCACCCTGGAGAAGCCAAGCCTTTATGGCCAGACAGACATTGATAACTTTTGGTGGCACTTTGTGGTGATACCCAACTCCGGGATGTCCTACACTGAGGTCAGGGCTCTGCAGATTTGGCACCTGCTTACACTGCCCTTCTCAACGTTTCTTTCCATGCTCTTTCAGAGGCTTCCCATGTCAAACCCAACCCCCCGAACTCCACCTCAGACTCAGACCTCATGAAGTACCGGACCATCAGCCAGATCCCCCAGTTCACACTCAACTTTGTGGAGTTCAACTTGGAGAAGCATCGCTCAGGCTCCACCACAGAGATCGAGATAATTGCTCCCCACAAGGTGATGGAGCGCACCCAGAATGTCACCGAGAAGGTCACACAGGTACGTGGGCAGTAAGATGCCACCAAGGCAGTGGTGGGGTGGTGTTGCTGCAATGGTGTATAGTCACAACCATTCCAGTGGATTGTGGAGGAGAGAAGCAGAGACGGCAGTGATACCTGGAGTTTCCATCACAGGAAATGTCAATATTCCTGTTTTGATCTCTTCCTCTGAATAGCTTGAATGCACTTTTTATCCCCATAAATCAGTATTTCTGGTAATCTATGGCCAGGGAAACACCACCACGAACTGCTCATGGTGTGATGGTGGCCTTGAAAGGGACACACGTGTGTATTTGTGTGTGTGTGCACACGTGGCTTTGTTCATGGGGAAGGTTCTGGCCCCGAGATGCTCAGCTGGGGACCTCACACCAGTATAGGTAGCCATGCCGAGGACCACAGGATCCTCTGAGAGACAGCAGGTGGCACTGCACTGTCACCAACACATGTGGCACTGCCCTGTCACTGCAGGGGACATTTGTGGCAGTGCACTGTCATGGAAAGGGACTTGAGCAGCAATGTACTGTCACCGTGGGGGACACAGCGTATGTGTGGAACGTGCTGCTGTATCCTGCAGTCCCGAGTAGGGAGCTCTTAACACTGGGGAAACTGAGGCACGGGAGAGTCATGATGTACAAAATGCATCTAAGGGCACCTCCCATCTTCGGCATCAGCAGCCAAGGGCCATTTTAATGAAAATGCAGCCATTTCACCCCAGAAAAGCCTTGGAGCTTGACAGTTTGCTCCATCAGAGCAGGAGGCTCTGTGGGATTTTCATCCTGTTTTGGTGCCAGCAAACCTTTACCCTCATGGCCTCTGTGCATGGCAGGGGGGCTCCCCATTCCCCATGGCATGGGGCAGTTTTTAGACTTCTTGTCCACCTGGCTTGTCCCCTTCCTTCTGAAACCCATTCAGTCCCTCTGATCTGGAGGTGACCACCGCAACCCGGGGTCAGCCCCTTAACACCCCAGGGGGACGGCGAGCAGTCTCCATGCCCTCGTCCCCATCACAAGGGACACCCACGTGCTGGGGACCGTGTGGGGTGATGCTGGCGCGGCGGCACCGGCCACTTGATACAGGGTCATTAGCTGATTGCGGGGTGACAGGATTGGAGCTGACAAGTGGTGGCTGCAGGGCCCTGTGGTGCAGCCATGTGGCACCCACAAAGGTCAATCTGCCCATCACCTTAAGTCTAAGGATGGGATGGGATGGGATGGGATGGCATGGCATGGCATGGCATGGCATGGCATGGCATGGCATGGCATGGCATGGCATGGCATAGCATGGCAGGGCATGGCATGACCTCTCATACCTGCCACATCTCCCCACGGCCTTGTGGGACCCAGGCATCCTGCCTGCCCCCACCCCACTGTCCCCTGTGCCTCCTGCTGAACCATGGCTCCCCACTCCTGGCCACTAAATAATTCATGGTTGAGGCAGAGACAGCACTGAGATGTTGCTAATGGCATCTAAAAATACCAGCTGGCAGGGAGGGAGAGGCAGACACAGCCTGGTTGGGGTGGTCTGGCCCCACAGCAAGGAGGCAGGGAGGGCAGGTCACAAATGCAATGTATGTGCCAGGCTCAGTCAGCCAGGGATGCCAGCTCCAGGGCACAGCTGGAGGAAGATTAGGGATGCCATGGAGTCAGTGCCACTAGGGTGGGGTCCTACCTTGCAGGTGGCACTTCTCCCAGCTCCCCCCTCTCACCTCCTCCCCCCAAACTGTGGGTGGAACTGGTCAGGAGGGTGCCAGGGACAGGGATGGGGGGCTGAGTTGTGTTAGGATGTGTGCCAGGAGGGACACTGGGTCAGGGCCTGATCCTGCCTAGCCCTTTGTGCTTGAGGGTCTCCTGGTGGCTCTAGCGTCGCCCCCCTCCACAGCTCGGTATCCCCCTCCTCATCCCCATCCCTAGCACGGGGCAATGGAGGAAGAAGGCACATGTCCACTGCACTCCATAGGGCACAGCAGTGGCCTGGGTTAGCCAGGGCTGTGGGAGCCCCCCACTCCATCACCCACAGCCCGCACACACCCTCCTCTCTCCATCCTCCTCCTCCCTCCTGCCACTGCCTTGCTCCCTCACTTGCTGCCTGGCACCCAGCACCCCGCTGCTGGCACCCAGCACCCCGCACCATGAGCCTGCGGCTGCAGCAGAAGCTGGTGAGTGCAGGGGGAAAGAGCCACCCCAGTGGCATTGCTACAGGGGGGCACCTGGTACTGCCACCCCTGGAGGCTCCTTGTGCCACCCAGGCCACCCAAGGGTGCCACCACAGCCCTCCCCATCCTTAAGGGGCAGAGAGACAAGGCTGCAGCTGCTCCCTGGCACTGGGTTGGTTTTCCTGCTTTTTGGAGGGGTGAGGGGTTTTGAGGGGTTTGTTTCTTTTCCCTTTTCTGCCTCAAATCTTTGGGGTTGTATTTTTTTATTAATTCCTGCCTGGAAAACAACAGGTCTTGACCTGCGCTTGCTTCTGCCGCAAGAGTTGGGTGCCAGGAGCAGGGATGAGGGGCAGGGCAGATGTCATGGTGTGGGGAGCATTTGGGGGCCTAAATTTGGGACTGGCTCCACAGAGCTCCCTCTGGCCGGGCAGGACAAGGGAATTTGGCTGGCAAGGGTAGGAGCCTTTCTGGTTTTCCCAGACACAAGGTGTAGGAGCCCATCTCGGGTCTGCTGGACACATCTGACCTTTGGGGACAAGTGTTTTACCATCATCGCATTGCCCCCTTCCCTGCCATCCCCATGGGAGCTGGTCCCCAAGCCCAGCCGGTGCCTCACTCCCCTCTGCAACGATTGCGTTTGGGTCACTTTTTCCAATCCCTCCCCTCTCCATCTGCCAGCGACGTCGGCAGCTCCCGCTTGCCCCATTGGTGCTCTCATCCCCACGGGGGCCCCAGCATTGATTGAGTTTGATTAATCCACGCCAGGCTTCCAAATGCCCTTCGCAGCCGCGTGTCTCCCACCCTCCCGGCTGAGTGCATGCGTGCCTGCGTGGGCGATGCTGCAGCCCCAGCGCTGCGCCCGCCGTGCCGGTCACTGTCTGGGCGCGCAGGGTTGGGGGCCCCCATGGTGGACACCCGGACTTCAAGGGTCAGCTGCCGCCTGGGGCGCCGGGCAAGCTGCAGGCAGGTAGGACCCAGGGGCACCCCCAGGGTGTGGGACCCACTGATGCCTCAGGGCTGTGGGACGTGGGAGCGACTGCTTGTGGCGGGATGGGGCTGCAGGGCTGGATCTGCTCAGGGCTGCAGCACCAGGAGCCCTTGGGAAGCCCTTGAACAAGATGGGTGTCAGTGTAGGAAGGATCAGGCCCTTCTTCCAGATCTATTGCCAGAATCATGGTGGTGCCCATCACCCTGGCCTTGGGGCATGTGGAGCATCCTCTCTCTTCTTCACAGCCAGGCACAAAGCACTTTTTTAGCTGGGGGCTCAGTGCAGAGAGAGGGCATTGAGGTGCCCCTCATCCTCCTCTGCAGGTGTCACTGATGGCTAGCATAACAGGGACACCCAGGGGACAATGGAGTGGCAGGGTCAGGCAGGGAGGCTCTGGCTGTCCCCAGCTCCAAATAAGCCCCTTCATGCCACCATCTCTCAGCTTCCGAAGCAGGACAGCCCCAGCCCTTCCAGTCCCCAGCACCTTGCACTGTTTCCCCAGGGTGGCTTCAGAGCCCACCAGCAGCTGGTGTTGGACATGTGGGGACTCACTAGTGCCATGGGAGGCACTAGACTCACTGTGTCCCCATGAGGACAGACAGACCTAGAAACAGATGACAACATGGGAGGGTGTCTGCGCACATGACATGGTGTTTGCTCGTTGGTGGCCACAGGTCACCCCCTCCCTGGCAATGCTTAGATGGGAAAAGGGCATTGCCCGAGGCCAGGCTTTGTTGTGAGTGGCTCAAGCTGTCCCCTCTGCTTGGAGGGCAGTTGTGCCAGAAGGACATCAAGGGGAAGGTCCCTGCTGGGGCTGAGAAAGGCACTGTGCGAGGTTTGTGGGATGCCTAATGTGCCATCACCTTCAGAGCCAGGCTGTGCCACAGCCATGGCACTGCATCTCTAGGCTTGCTGTCCCCAGAACCCTCTGCTAGGGACACTGGGCTGGTGGCACAGAGCTGAGGGCACAAGGAGGCATGGCAGAAGGCACTTTCTACCTGCCAGCGTGGTAGGGTCTGAAAGGCATAAATCAGGAAGATGCTTGTCCCAAGAGTGCTCTGGCCATTAGAGATGGAGGAGAAGCCAGGTGGACCTTGGTGTCAGCCATAGTGGGCAACTTTGGTCTCCTGGACAAACACACATGGAGGTGACAAAGGTTGAAAAGGGTGTAGGAAACCCACTGCATGCTCCTTAGTGCCCTACCAGCATATGGGAGGCCCTTGCCTGTCTCCTGGCCTTATCCAACTTCTCTCCTGGTCTCCTGTCCTTCTCACACCCATCTCCTGGCAGGTGCTGTCCCTGGGCGCTGATGTCCTTCCTGAGTACAAGCTGCAGGCACCACGCATCCACCGATGGACGATCCTGCACTACAGTCCCTTCAAGGCTGTGTGGGACTGGCTTATCCTTCTGCTGGTCATCTACACAGCTGTCTTCACCCCCTACTCAGCTGCCTTCCTGCTCAATGAGGAGCAGGTGGAGGAGAAGCACTGGGACTGCAGCTACTCCTGTGACCCACTTAACATCATTGACCTCATTGTGGACATCATGTTCATCGTGGACATTGTCATCAACTTCCGTACCACCTATGTCAACATCAATGATGAGGTGGTGAGCCACCCTGGCAAGATCGCCATCCACTACTTCAAGGGATGGTTTCTCATCGACATGGTTGCCGCCATCCCCTTTGACCTGCTCATCTTCCGCTCTGGCTCTGATGAGGTACAGGCAAGACCTGGAGGTCCTTTGGGACAGGAAGGATGACTCATGGATGGATAGCAAGAGATGTAGGGAGAGAAAGAGAGGGATGTGGAGGGCTTAATATAAGCAGTGGATGGCTAGATCTGAAAGGAGAGGGGTGGTTTATCAGAGGGATGGACAAGGATGTCATTATAGGTTTTTATTAAGCAGCTAGGACCTGGGATATTATTTAGTTGGGTCAGAACAGTCCCACAGACCCTAAGTGCTGTAAGTGCTAAGAGAGTGTCTAACTGGGAGATAAGAACTCAGTTTAGGGACTGGCCCCATATGCCAGTGAGGCTGAATTTGGGGTCTCATTGCCAGGCTCAAAATGTTGGCAGTAGGGTGGCCCCTGTGGTTACTACACAGGGGCAGTAGGGTGGCCCCTGTGCTACCTAGAGGCCCCACCTCAGCTGAGAGCCTGTGGAATGGGGTGAAAGGCAGCTATTTTGGAAGCAACTGTTGGCAAGGTGAAGACCCATCAGGAAACATAATCTTGGCCTTGGTTCCTCTCACTTGCTCACCTGTAATCCCAGTTCCCTTTAGGGTCAGAGGAGAGAAACTGCCCTTTCTGTGGTATGATTTGTCTCAACTATTTCAAGTGTCACCTCAGGACAAGGTTATTCATGCTCCAGAAGTGCATCTTTATCCTTCAAAGGGAGCAGGGCTAGGCTGAAGACATACCTTGGGCTGGGTTTATTTCCTGCCTGTGCCTGAGGTTTCTCACTTCTCCCTTGCAGACCACCACCCTTATTGGCCTCCTGAAGACTGCCCGGTTGCTGCGCCTGGTCCGCGTGGCCCGCAAGCTGGACCGGTACTCCGAGTATGGAGCAGCCGTGCTCTTCCTGCTCATGTGCACCTTCGCCCTCATTGCTCACTGGCTGGCCTGCATCTGGTATGCCATCGGCAATGTGGAGCGGCCCTACATGGAACACAAGATTGGCTGGCTGGACAACCTGGGTGACCAGATCGGCAAGCGCTACAATGACAGCGACCTCTCCTCTGGTCCATCCATCAAGGATAAATACGTCACTGCCCTCTACTTCACATTCAGCAGCCTCACCAGTGTGGGGTTCGGCAATGTCTCACCCAACACCAACTCTGAGAAGATCTTCTCCATCTGTGTCATGCTTATCGGCTGTGAGTGTCCCACTGTGCCCACCCCTGCCTTGGACGTTGGAGGGGCAGCTCTAGGGAGAGAAGCAAGGAAAGATCTGCCAGGCTGTAGCATCTCCCTCTGCCTGTGCCTCTTCTGCACAGACAAAGGGATGGGGAGATAGATAGAAATGCAGATTTCAAAAACCCACTGGTTTTGGGTCCATGGCGGACAGGGGTTTTGGAAATCTGCTGGTTCCAGGTGTGAGGTTGGGTTGAACACCCGTCTCTCCATGTCCTGCTGAGTCCTGCCCTCTCATTGCAGCTCTGATGTACGCCAGCATCTTCGGCAATGTCTCTGCCATCATCCAGCGCCTGTACTCGGGGACGGCCCGCTACCACACGCAGATGCTGCGGGTTAAGGAGTTCATCCGCTTCCACCAGATCCCCAACCCACTGCGCCAGCGCCTGGAGGAGTATTTCCAGCATGCCTGGTCCTACACCAATGGCATCGACATGAATGCAGTGAGTATGGGGAAGCCAGGTCCTCACAGCACCTTGTTCTGAATGATCCAGAGTCAAGCTCTGAGTCCACCAAAACATTTCCATCCTTCCAACCAGGTTGGAGAGGAGGCAGGAGGCTGGAGATAGAGTCTGTCTACCCATCTGCCTCCTGCATCCCCCTTTCCCCCTTCTCCCCCTCTGTCTCTTCATCCCTCCTCATCTACCCAGAGGTTTTCCAGTGCTATGATGGCATTTGTTGGCTGGAGAGTGTGTTTGGAGCTGGTGCACTGGTGAGGAGCTCAGACCCCCCATCAGTGAGGAACACTTTCAGGCTGGTGTCTGTTGGTGTCACAGAGCCATGGAGCCGGTATCGATCCAGCTCCTCTCTACACTGCCGGTTGCTAAGCAAAGTGCATCCCGCTCTCAGCAGCAGGGAAAGGAGGGCATTTAAATAAACCTCAATCCATTTTAATTAGAGCCCAGAGAGGCGGCTGTTTGTTAGCAAAAGGGGGGATCAATGGTGGAGCCGTGCTGGAGAGGTGCTGTGTCTCTGAGCTTGCTGGGGAGGCTTGTGCCAATGGTAGCCCGGGCACCATGCAGATGAGAAGGGGGCTCAGGCAGGGAGACCTGGGCTGGGGCTGGGGCTGGAGTGGCAGGACTCAGGTGCCGGCCACAGGGTCCACAGCACAAACACTCCTGTTGCAAGGCAGAAAGACAAATGAGAAAGGACAAGGCAAGGAGAGAGATGGGACCTGGTATTCCCTGTCTCTTGGCCCTGGGCAGGCCATTAGCTGGCTCATTCCCAGCTCATGCTCCATTTTTTCCTAGGACTTGATCCTTCTCCATTCCTGGACCCTATTGAAACAAGGATTTGCATGAATTCAACCTCTCTATCTTCAGCTGCTGCCACTTCATTAAACAACTGGGCAGCATTCAGAGGTTTGCTGCTGGGAGAGCTTCGGGTTAAACTTCTCCCATGGAGGAGACACTCGGGGCTGGACATTGGTGGCAATAACAAGAAGCAAAGCCATGGCACCCAACCAAGCAGGGGCTCTCCTGGCTTAGTGCAAATCCAGGTCAAAAATCCCCTGCAACGAGCTGAGTTTACGGCTTGGACGTGCCACCGCTCACACTGATTCCTGCTGGATGATGCCGAGACACAATACAGTCTAATCCATCATCCCATGGCCTGATCAATCCGTCCGCCCCTGATTTCCCAGAAGGGAAACTAAGGCACTGCTGCCAGCCTGTGAGATCATGATGGAGCTGGGAATGAGCTGCGCTCACCGGCCCCAGCCTGGTTGTCCCAGATTTGGTCACCAACAGGATGTGAGAAGAGAGCAAGGTGGACCCTGGGGCCATATGCTGCTCTCCAAAAAAACCACCCAAACCCAGGTGGATTTTACCCTGGCATCATGAGCCATTGGTGGCAGTGACTTTCTCCATATTGCGAGTTTTACCTTGATTTCACCTTCAGATTTAGCTTTTGTTCAACGCGAGGTATCTGCCACAGGTATATTTAGCTGTTGCTGCACACAACTGGCCTGTGCTGTTTCTTGGCACTCGGGCAGGTGCTGTTTAATTAGGACAGCACCTCGTTAACCAGTTTGTGCTCTCATTCAGCCAAGATCTGTGGGCGGAAAGATGAAAAGGGGGATACACTACTGGTGGGTATAAATAGATTGATCTGGTTATTATTATTTATTGCTCAGGCATGCTCTCATCCCGGGCCTGCAGTATGAGCCAGGGACAGGCTGCCAGGCCTCGGCAAAGGGAAAATCTGATGTTCCCAGCTTTGCCTTTCTGGGCTCCCCATTTGGCCCCACCACGTCATGCTGCATGTCACACAGCCTCCCAGCGTTGTTGCGGCAGTCCTTGCTGGGAATGGTTGGCATGATGGCATCTGTCCCTCCCTCTTCGCAGGTGCTGAAGGGTTTCCCCGACTGCCTGCAGGCAGACATCTGCCTCCACCTCAACCGCACGCTGCTCCAGAACTGCAAGGCTTTCCGAGGAGCTAGCAAAGGCTGCCTGCGTGCCCTCGCCATGAAGTTCAAGACGACTCATGCACCACCTGGAGACACCCTGGTGCACTACGGAGATGTCCTCACCACACTCTACTTCATCTCCCGGGGCTCCATCGAGATACTCCGGGAAGACATTGTGGTGGCCATCTTAGGTGGAAAAGTCCTTCCTTCTGGGAGGGCGAGGGGTGATGGGCAAGGGGGGTTATGGGTGATAAGCAGGGGACAAAGGGTAGCAGATAAGGGGTGAAGGACTTCTCCATGTCCTGGAGAATTGAAGGCTGTTCCCCAGCCACTGGTTGGTGACTGCACCAGTGGACAGGGGCTGGAGGATCCCCTGCAAATGCCACAGAGAGACCACAAAATAGTGAGGAGAGCAGAGCATGGCTCAGTAGTCCCGTCATCACTGATGGCCCACAGCCCTGGCTCAGTCTCCCCATCAGTGATGGCTTTTGTAATCCCAAACATCTGTAATCAGGATCGGGGTTGCTGAGTATCCCCTTGTCCATGAGTCCCAAAATGAGGTCTGCTGAAGTGGTACATCTGGAACTGGGGTGGATGCCCACCTCACCCTAATGACCTCTCTGTTGGCACAGGGAAGAACGACATCTTTGGGGAGCCCATCAGCCTCTACGCCCGCCCAGGGAAGTCCAATGCTGATGTGAGGGCCCTGACCTACTGTGACTTGCACAAGATCCAGCGGGAAGACCTGCTGGAGGTCTTGGACATGTACCCAGCCTTCTCTGACAACTTTTGGAGCAACTTAGAGATCACCTTTAACCTGCGAGATGTGAGTGCCAGGACTGTCCCAGGGAGGGATGTGGTCAATGTCTTAAATTTGGCAAGGAGGAGGGCTGAAGCAAGGGTGTCAACAGGTGCTCCTCACTCATTATTCTTTTTAAATAATCAGGTTTGCAATCCATGGAAGGCTTGGAGCAATTTTGTCATTGCTGTTTGACTCTTAAAACATAACTGGACTGCATCCTTTCCTGATATTTTTTTTTCAGAGACACTTGCTTGGTAACATGGAAAAGAAAGTCATGTTCCCTCTCGGTCCATTCCCCAGGACGTCGCCCTTCCCTGTCCATGGCCCTGACACCCTCAACTCAGTCTCAGAGCACCCAGGCCAGCCTCTAGGATCCCTTGAGCTATGCCAATGGTCCAGGAGTCACGGGGTAGAACAGGGCAGTGATGGAGAGCTAGAGATGGATGGAGACCAGCCCTAGGAGGATGCTTAATGTGCTGTAGCCCCCATGGCACCCGAGCCCATGGCACCCATGGATGGGATGCGGCACCTGTGGATGGGACATGGCATCCATGGATGGGACATGGCACCCTTGCCCTGGTGACCAGCCCCTCTCATCCCTCAGGCAGACAGCGTTCCCCGCTCACCCCTCAGCGAGGAGTATGACTGCACCTACCGGCGGACGCGCCGACGCAAGCATTCCCTTTGCCAGCCCAACAAGCCCGGTGAGTCCCACAGCATCAGCAGAGCCTGGTTTGCAGGGATGGGGAGCAGGATCATAATTTTAATTACTGCCCTGGCAGGTGCCCCAAAGCTGAGGCAGTGCCTCCATGCCAGCAGACCTACTGGACATACTTGTCCCTACCTTGGGGCACCCACACAGCCTTCCCTCCCTCTTCTGAGGATGCCCCAGCCCTACCTAGAGGGGATGTGGGCTGATTTTGCCATCTGTGATACTCCCCAAATTAACCTGTTGTGCTGCCCCACAGACCCAGACACGGGCATCTCTGATGCAGAGCAATATCACACCTACTCAGAGCTCACCAACCCACAGGACCCACTGAGTAAGGACCAGTGGGATGACGTGGGCAGCAGCACCACTCCCTGCTCCCAGACCAGTGACGACGAGGCCAAGATTGGCAGCCCTACAAAAGCTGAGCCCTTCCCTGCATCCAAAAAGGATGACTTTGCTCTGCCCACACTCAGTCTCGTCACCACCACCGCCGGCAGCACAGAGGTTGGCAAGCAGGCGTCGGAGAGCAGCCAGTCCTATGCAGGTACCCACAGCTGCAGCCAACGCTGGTAGGAGCGGGGTGAGAGATGCTTGAGCACAGTGACCTTGTCTTGGGGCAAAGCCAAACAACTCATGTGGATTGACGGGGAACCATGCTTGTCTTTGCGGCCTTTTGTCTCCAGTAGTATTTGCCTTGCCCCTCCTGTACCCTGCAGTTTCTCCTAGCAAACAGGGACCCCTTTGGTGCTGACCCAAGGGGCTAAATACTACGTGCCTTCCATAAACATGTTGGGTGCCAGTGTGATGGATCACCATAAACACCTCAGGTGCTAGGGTGATGGACTCTCACTGAGCATCATGTATGTCAGGGTGACAGGTGATGGCCCTCCATGAATGTTTTGGGTGATGGACTATGAAGCATCTTCATGCCAGTGGGGCTAGGGAATCCAAGACAGAAATGCTGAGATGTCTTCTCTCCTTCCAGCCACCCCCCTGGACATCCCCAACATGTTTACCTTCTGGGAGGATGGAAGGCCAAACCACCACCTGGAGCCTTTGCAACACATCTCCTTGGTACACAGCTCACAGGACATCCCCCTGCACAGCGACTACAGACCAAGGGAGATAGAGTCCAGGCTGGAGCTCCTGCAGGCCCAGCTCAACAGGTGGGCAGGTCATCCAGGGTACAGAGTTGGAGTGCATCCAGGGGGAGTCTGCGCCATCACCATCTCTTGCTGTCTAGGGGTGGCTGCAGTGGGGTCTGTGTGGACCAGGTGACACGTCCTGACCCCATGGGGCACCACATTCACTGGGGAGGTGGTGTGACTGCTTTGCACATGCAGCATCTTCTCAAAGCAGTCCTTGTCCTGGCTGCAGCCCAGCACCTTATCTGTTGCTGTCCCACCACCCCTGGGATCTGTCACTTTGCCACTGCCTCCCAACTCGATGCAATCACAGACATGAAACAATCCACAGGCTCAGAACCTGAACCTTTTGCAGGCCTCCTCTTCCTGTGGCAAAGAGCTGCAAACATCCTTTGCTTAAGCAAATGAGCCTCATGCACAATGTTGCTCTCTAAATAAGAAAAAAACCCTATGATTTTTGAATGAGAAGGAAAAGCCCAAACCGGAGACACAGGTTTAAAGGCCCCAGGCAGCACCCCCATGAGTGGATGGCTCTCCCGCCCATGGCTGCTGCCCAACTTAAACTCACTTCACCTCAGAGCCCACACACCTATTTCATTGTCTCACCATCCCTGGCACCAGGGGCTGGATCTCCTGCCCACGCTGTAAGTGATGCCAGGACCTCTGCCTGCAAGGGGGGCTGTGCCCACTCCTGCTGGAGCTGCTCATTGCAGTCAAGGACAAGGGAGAAGGAAGAGACTTATTCTACTTTTCCATTTCCTTCTGTTCCTCAGTTAAAAATGATTGGCACCAGCCTGCCTTGCTCTCATCTGTCAGCACAGGCAGCTGGCCTGGAGAATTGATCCAGATTAAAACTAACCATTGCAATTTTTTCCCCGCTCCGGGGTAGTTTTAGCTTTATTCAGTTCCCCGCTCCAGATCCTAGATTGGCTCCACGAAAAATTGGGCAGGGGATGATTGAGTGTGGTGGGAGAGAGATGGCAGGATTGATCTCTCTCTGGCAGTGCTGTTTTGAAGCTCTGCTTAAAACCTCACCAAGAAGCACCAGGCAAAGCATCATCACCCTCAGGCAGCTGAACTGGCACCTCCTCCCTGGTGCTTCCCTTGCTCGGCTGTGCATCTGGCTCCCATGGGATGCAGCGGGATGCACTGTGCTAATGCTGGGCTGCTCTGTCCCCAGGCTGGAGTCCAGGATGTCGTCAGACATTAATATAATCCTCCAGCTTCTGCAGCGCCAGCTGTCCCAAGTGCCGCCCGCGTACAGTCCCATCTCGCCGTCATCCCACAACCTGGCCATGTACGGCATCCTCCCGCGCAGCATGGAGCCACTCACCCCCTGCGCGCCCCCAGAGGATGAGGAGCCAGTGACTCCAGAGCAGGTAAGGCCACCCCTCCTGGCTCGACACCAGCAGAACTTCCTTCTGCCCCAAGCATATGGGTCCTGGAAGGCCAGCAGTTCCCTCCAGCCTCCCTGCAGGCAAAGCCCAGCCAAGCACTTTGCCCTAGGGTGCTTGAAATGGGAGTAGATCTATGTAGAGATACTTATGCCCAGTGCATCGCTGATTTGGGGGTACAGCCTGCCATCTCCAGCACTACCAGGTTGCCTTGTTGGTAGGGAAGGGAGTGGGTTCCCCTGCTCTGAGGCTTCTGCAGGCAAAAAAATAACATTTTTGGGGCCTGATGGGGTGAGGAGAGAGCATGGCTACTTTGTTTTGCTTTTGCCATAACCAATCTGGTTCCTCCTTTCCCACCAGAGCCCGAGCTACACAGAGGTAGAAAAGTTCCACTTGAAATCCAGGGACTCCTTGTCAAGCGGGATTCAGCCCACTGTGGCATCTGACGAAACCATGACGGTCTACTCCGAGCAGGAGCACCATTCCCCACCTCTCCCAAACCCAGAGCCTCCCCACCAAGGGGCACCAAATACACAGGGACTCTTCCGGGGCTCTCGTTTCCCATCCCTCCCTGAGCACTTGGAGGCATCCTCCGAGCACCAGGACATTCAGAGACACCTCTCCGACCCAGTGCTTCCAGGAAGTTAGAGATGTGGGGGCTGCGAAGCAAGTCAAGAGGAACCTCAACTGCAAGCTCGGTCAGTTGATGTTGATTTTGACTGCAAGGGTAAGTTGGAGGACTTGGCTCAGGGGTATAATTTGCAGCTGTCTTCTGCCACCATGAAAGAAAGCATAGAGTGGCTGGCTTCCAAGGTCAACGTTTTCCAGCGGTTCCCATAGAGTAGATTTCATTTGCATATTATAGTGAACCCAGAGCAGTTCTTTCTTATGGCCACCAACAAGCTGGCTAGGCCAAATGGTAACTACCGCCTCTTCCTTGCCAAGGCTTCCTCTCAAGAACGGCACAAGCCAAGTGAGCCACAACGACCAGAAGAGAGTGAAACCATGGCTATTAGCTGCGAAGCCACTTAGCTGTCAGCTCTTTGGAGCAGGGACCATTGCATTGGTATTAGGCTTAGCCCGGCAGAGCCGGTGGGCATTACGAAATGGGTAGTCACCAAAGGAGGATGAGATCCCCACAGTGTGGTACTGGGGGGAGCTGCAGGGAGGAAGCCCAGCACAAGGACAGAGGAAAGAAACTATCCTTGTCCTACTTGACTGCCACTGAGAAACTGAGAGGCAACAGTCCCTGCCAGCATGCTTCAGCACGAGTCCTAGGGCACTGACTTCTCCAGCAAGGCTGATCGTGCCTTGCAAACCCCAACACACATCCCACAACTCCCCAGATAAAACCAACTGGTTACTGGCCTGGGCATAAAGCACAAAACTCAAAAAAAGCACAATCCCAGAATGCCGAAAAGCCCCAAACACCTCATCTCCGGCCCTTCCTCCTACCTTCTCTCTTTTGATAAAGGTTTGATAGACGCTTCCTCCTCCCCATGCCTTTCCCCAGCAGACTCCTGCAGCATCCCCCGTAGGAGAAGCCCAGTTAGCACTGCCGCCTTGCCGTTCGGTTAGATGCTGTGACAGTCCTAGGCCGCCTGCTCAAGTAATGTATTGAGCTCCCTTTGAGAGTAGTAAAACTGTGAGCATCTCTTTCTCTGGAGTTTTAGTGTACACTTTGCTAATAAAGATGTTTTTGGCACCTAACATGGATTACAGCTGCTTGTTGGGAACATTTATGAATTTATCCCTGGCAGGTGATAATCTGCAAAGAGCTCTCAAAAGGCTGTGATCAAACCCCAGTTGCTTCATCCATGGAGGCCAGGCCATGCCCAGGCCCCAGGCTGGCACAGTCCCACAAAGGGGCTATTCATAACATGGAACAGCTGTTTTGGCTGGCATTGGCCAGGACACCTTCTCCCTGTCCCATGCCTTACCTAGAGAACCAGGAGGGCTTGAGGACTTTCCAGGAGGTGCCCAGGAGGTGGCTCCGGGGGAGTGCCCAGACCCTGTGCCAGGGCCTGGGCCAGCCACTGGCCTTGCCATGAGGGAGCCAAGCTGTCTGCAGGGGCTGAAGCCAGGCACTGGGCTTCAGCCTGCCCTGCTCTCGACTGAAGATCCCTGAGAAGCCGACGCCCACCTGACCCCTTCCCCAAGTAAGGCACCGGGCACATGCCAATGCTGCTACCTAAAACGCCTTCATGAAGTTGCAGTTAATTAGAGACAAGCCCATCCCCATCAGTCACAAGGCAAAGGCGGTACTCGAACCCTCACGCTCGCCGTACTCTCGAAGAGCCTTCCGCCCATCTCGGGCTGACGTGACTGACACCGCTTCCAGCCAATTGATTATCAATAAAGACTCAAGATCCCGCCTCGCACCACTGCGACCCCTGGTAGCCATTAAGATGTCGCGAACGAACATGGCCTCCCTTCGGGGCGGGGTCGAAAGCAACGGTAGGTTATCCCAGACAGAGGGCGAGCGTCCCTTTGGAATGAAGGGCAATGCAACCAATAGAAGATCGAGGCCGGCCAAACGGACGGGTGAATCACCCAATAGTTGTCTGAGACTCTAAGTGACAGGCAATACAGCCAAACAGCACTCAGTGGGTGGGGCGCCACGCGTGGCTTCCGTTCCCGTTGTGTGAAAGGCCGAATCCCAAACGGCCTCCGCGCTGCTCTTGTTGCGGCCGGGGTTTGGAGCTGGGCCTGGGGGTGCGGTGTCGTGCTGTGGCCTCCCCCTACTTCCCGCTAGCTCTTCGGCCCCGCTCCTCCTCTGCCCCGGTCCGCTCCGCCATCCCGCTCCCTTCTGTTGGGCCCATCCCTCCCTTCCTAGCCTAGCCCAGCCCGGGGTCCTCCTCGGTCAAGCCCGCTGCCTCCCCCTTGGCCCCGCCGCCGCCCGGGGGCCCCTCAGACGAGCCATGTCGCTGCACGGGAAGCGGAAGGAGATCTATAAATATGAGGCGCCCTGGACCGTGTACGCCATGAACTGGAGCGTCCGGCCGGACAAGCGGTTCCGTCTGGCGCTGGGAAGCTTCGTGGAGGAGTATAACAACAAGGTGGGGAGCGGCGGCGGCCGGGCCCGGCTCTACCGGCATCGGGTGATGGGACCGGGGCGAAGTGAAGGGTAGGAGGGGGCCGACCATTTTCGTCCCTGTGGTTCAAGCGGCTCCCCTGCCCCGGGCAGGGCCCCCGCGGATGGTGTGACTGGCGGGAGTCCTCCTGCCTTGCCCTCGGCACTGGGAGCTGTGTAGATCCTTCAGGTGTTCCCCTGAAGTGCAGGCTGCCGGCCTGGATTCAGGCTGGTCTCCTCCTGTAAGCCTTTAACTAACTGTTGGGACACTGAGGGATGGGGGGTGGTAAGAGCAGCTGCTGGCTGCTCCTCAGCCAAGGAGGTCCCCTCGCTTGAGCATACCTGGCTTATTTTGCAGTATGAATGAAAGTTTATGGTCAGGAGTAAAGTTTGCTAATACACAGGGTGTCTGAGGCTGTGTTAGAAATGGCTCAGTCTCATCATACTTTCTTGCTGTGGATAACCTTTTTCATAAGTATATGAACCACTTTCACTGATTCCTCAGTACCTTTACTTTTCTCTGAGAACAAGGGTGTAATGAGGCATGAGATTATATCTTCAGTGTTTCCCCACCAGATATAAATGGAGAACTTAACATGGCTAATAGAGACTACATGTTCACCATTTCAAGCACTTGTGCAGTCATTTCTGAACAGACCTTAGTGCTAGTCTGATATAATGAATTCCTGTAAATGGAAAAGAGATGAGGGAATGGGCACAGCTATAGAGCATCCTGACATTTGTGTGAAACTAAGATTTTGCAAATACGGCTTTCTGTGCTTGTAGTGCATGTGCTTTGTAGCTTTACAGAAAATCATGCCAGAAAGTTGGTGTTGGGGACTGGGCATTGTGCGAGCATGTAATGAGAGGGGGTGATGGTAAGGCAGGGGTGACATCTTTTACTGTGGTTAAATTGCAGCACTTACATCAGTCCTGGACATGATGCTTTTCCTGAGGACTTTGTTGTTCAGCCAGTATGTATTGGCTGCGTATGCATTGTCTCCTTCTGCACAGTGAGCACTCTTATGCTTCTGGCAGTACTGCTGGGGAAGGGTAGGTCCCTGAGCTCAAAAACTTGTCATTTGTTTAAAGGCCAACTTGAAAATGTTTCTGTAGTATGTACTCCGAGAAGCCAAAATAACAGACTTGCAAACAGTATTTTGTTTAGAAGTGGTGGCTAAAAAGGGCGTATGCATTTATATTGCCTTTATCTTCTGATGTCTGGACTGTTCCATGGGGTTGCTCTCGATTACAGCGTGGTCAGGTCTGCTTTTCACTTCAGGCTTCAAGTGTAAAGCAGTTGACTCAACCCCTGACTTCTCTACCCTTTACGCTCACAGCTGTTGCAGACAGAAATTGTGTAGGACTATGTGAATTACTGCTGTCTGTAAATATTCCCCAGGGCTTCTCCTGACCTCTGAGCTTCAGGAATTCTGTTAACTTCAGTCCCTGTAAGCACCACGTGCTTATAAGATCTATGTGGTGTAAAGAGCTGGAAAATAATCGGATGAGAATGAGGTGCCAGTCTGAGTGCTTCTGCTGTAGAACTAAAGATGATGTATGATTAAAAATTAAACTTGTACAATAAATGCAGCAGAACATAACCTTTGCTTTACTGGGAGGTTTTGTTGTGCCTCTGCTATTTCAAGGAGCAGTGGGGTGGGTATTTTGTGGGGTTTTTGTTTGCTGGTTTTTGTAGTGTTTTCAGCACAATCTTCCACTGTGAGATGGTAATTAACAGAGACCTGTCTTGGGTAACTGCAAGTGTTGTTTATTGCTTAGAGTATCTTCACTTTTAGAGACCAAAACAAGCTTGGGAGTGGTGGTTCATCTGCACTGTCTTATAGCGTCTTCCTATGACTTTCGGAGCTTTGCTGAATCTTTTAGAGGATAGTGAAGCATTCAGGGAATAGCTTCATGCTCCAGACTGAGAACTCGTGGCCAATACTGTACACTTGTGCTGGGTGCACATGAGTTGTAAACTCTTCTAGCTTGTGTCCATGTAAATAATATAACTAAAGGAAAAAGGGAGAGAACCAAAGTTACCCTGTTTCAGTAGTCCATAATATTGTGCTCCAAAGGATCTGGAGCAGTTGGTTTTATGACCTGGCTTCTGGGGTAAGCAGAAGTTTAAGATTTTTTTTCAGGGCATGTGTGAAAGCTTTGTCCTCCTGCATAATTTGCCCTTCACAGTTGAGATGTTTTATATTGCCAGCTTCTGACATCAAAATATGCTTATAGGTATCACTGGCACTAATTAAAAGGATAATGAAAACTAGTTTTCATTTCAACTTTCTCTTTGCACTTGTAATCTTTAGAGGTTTCTGACAAGCTCCAGACAACATTTCTGTTCTGATGTTGCAATGGTTTGTTCCACATAGCTGGATTTCTTCCTTGCCCTTAACATACATTAAAAAAAACCTAGTCTGGAATAGCAATTTTAGCTTGCTTAAAATCCAACCAAATAGTAGAATATACCTTTTTCTTATGAGTTTTCTCTTTTAGGGTTGGTTTGGGTTTTTTTTTAAAGCTCTTTTTTTAAAAAGGCTTAATGCACCGAGTGTTTGTTGCAGCTGGAGTGCTCACTGAGAGGGGATGAAAGTGAAAGGTAGGAGAAATTCTTGTCTCATTTGTCTCTGATTTTTTCTTTCTGCAGTAGTTACCAGAGCTGGAAGTACTTGCAGGTTAGGTATATAAAATGGCTGTTGACACCTCTGTTTTCTGGGGAACTCGAGTCTGTTGACTGCCAAACCCTAATTTACTGCTGTCAGCCCCCACACTAACAAGCTCTGTGCCATACCAGAGAGCTAGTTGCCAAGAACCATTTAAAACCCAAAGGAGGTTTGTTTCAGCTCATACACCTTTGTGGATCAAATCAGTGGTAGATGGATGAAGAAGAGGGATGACTGTCTCCAGTTAGACAAACTAAAAAATGGAGTACTGGTTAGAAATCGGTAGAGGATGGTGGTGTACGCTGCTCATTCCCATACTGGAGCAGACTGACAGGATGTGACCACGTGTTTTCTAGGCTGCCACTTTTTCCTGAAGAGTGCCTCGAATATCAGAGTGCTCAGGGTACTTGTTTTACTGGAGGGTCACTTTTTTTTTCCTGTGAGGTTTAGAGTTGTGAGAAAAATTGATTGCATGTTGAAGATTATTTGGTGCAGTGAGATCTTTCTGATTGTTTTGTGACCCTAAAATAATTTGTGAAATGTCATTCTTAGTAGTTACTAATTAAAGGAATATATATATATTTTAGAAGTTCTGTGAACCTCTTTCACTGTTTTTCAAACCATGCAAGAAAAAGCAAGCTTTTACCAAATGCTGCATTAATTCTGTGTCTTCCTCTCTTGGATCAGATTGGAGAGATGCAATATTTTTAGCAGTTAAGAAATGGCGATTAAAGGTACTTCTTTACACAGATACACTGTTGCAATAAAGCCTTAAATTAATGAAGGCTTAGATTACAATAGGAAAATCCGCATCCAATTTTAGCTTGTCGTCATGTATTGGAGAATCAAATGATGATTTAGCATTCCTAGCTGCTGTCATGGCACAATTGCGACACTAAGGGAGGTTGAACATGTTGGTCCTCATTTTCCCACTGGAATGAGGTACAGATAGAAGTAGAACGGTTTGAACTGTGTTCAGACTGACAGTTACTTTTCTGTTAGCAATCTTGGCTGGGCTGGACTTCAGGCAGCAATTTCATGCCGTACCTGGCAGCATCAGATCTTGCCTTGCTTCCAGGATGGAGAGACAGTGCTCTAATATAATCAGCATCCTGAAAATAATTCCAGTGTTCCATCTTGTCTTCAGCCTGCCCAAGAGGATGGATGGAGGGATTCTGTCATCACTGTATGTGATCAAGTTTGAAGAGAACAGTCATGCCTGTGAATAGGCTGAGCTAGGAAAGAATAGAGCTTCTTAAGCAGTATTTTCTGCTTCTGTTCCTGCTTGGAGTTAGCACAGGCTGCTGCCAGGTCTGACAGTCAGTGGCAGATACCTCATCTTCAGCTGTTCCCAGGAGCTCTAGCGTTGCTAATGTCATTTTTGTTCTCTAACCTGGCCTGCACCTCAAGATGTCAAAGACCACGAAGATACTATGTTGCTACACGGTCCTTTCTTTTTCTTCACATCTGGGGAGAAGTTAACCGTGAACATGCAGTGCAGGAATACATAAATTCATACCAATGGAAGTGGGTCCTCTGTGGTTTGAGATTTGTGTCTGGTTGCTTTGTATAGGCTTAATATGCTCATATTGAGCTGAGAACAATATAAGCAAAGGAGAAGAGATGATTAGAGGTCGTTCGTCTTCTGATCCTGACCTTGCTGCGAGATTTTCTATCACCAAGGACAACTTCCTTCCTTTGTAAAATCCGCTTAGTATTTCTGATCCCTAAAGGAGTTAGAAAGCTATTTGTCAATCACTTCAGAAGACTGGGAGATTCTTGACTGATTCATACTCGTGTGAAGTATGATGAGTAGCTGTAATGGAGTGCAAGGCAGACAAATACCCAGTTTTTAGAAGTGTACTTGGATATGTCTTTCAGAGTTAGTTATGGGGTAAAATGTATGGATATTCTTATTGTGGCAGGGGCAAGGTTTGCATTTATTAGGAGCATCTCAGCGTGGGCTCGTAGCTGCTGATACTATCATTTAATATCCACCGAAGGATTTGTTGGTTTTCTGTAAGATGGAGTAAATAAAGATATGGTAGACTTCTGATTTAGTTTAAATGTATAATTTATTAACCAAATTGCTTATTCTGGAAAGTTTAGTTTTTTTCCAGATAAACATCTTAAAAAAAAGTCCATTAAGACCCTGTTTCCAGGAGGAAGCTGCTGGGTGGAAAGTGCTAGAAGTTCTTACCACAAGCCACTCAAAAACTAATTGTAGTGAGTTGTCCCCACGGTATTTGTGTTTGAACAGTATTCAACACAGTGGGGCTTTCGTCCTGTTTAGGTCTTGTAGTCACTGCGACCTTAAACATAACCTCCCAGCTCCATATTGTTCTGTGAACACTTTCTGACATGTCAGTATTTTTCTATTAGAAATGTTTGGGACTTGAAGTGGCATTTCAGGTGCTGTCATCAGCAAGCTATGTGGAGATAGTTTCTTGTTTGCTCTGTTTTGCATCACTCTCACAACTGGGCAAATTACCCCCTCCTGCTGTCACTTTTCTGTGCAAAAAAGCCCTAATTTGGAATTCAGTTACCTAGAATCTTTCAGTAGACCTGCCTTCTTAGTCTTTTCACATAAAACTTTTTAATAATTCTGTAAAGATTTTAGCTTCCCAATTCTTTTTTAAGCTTGAATCCTATTTTAC
The DNA here is from genome assembly GCA_013400555.1 of Jacana jacana. Taxonomy (NCBI): domain Eukaryota; kingdom Metazoa; phylum Chordata; class Aves; order Charadriiformes; family Jacanidae; genus Jacana; species Jacana jacana. Next base: position 70,694 of record VZTM01019950.1, on the reverse strand, counting down.
TTTATGGCTCTGTGATGCAATTAATCTGAATCTTAATTTTGTGCAGTTGTGACAATGTTTTGGTTCATGTGATGCTGAAAACAGCTTGATAGCTTGCTGGTGTGATCTGTCACAGTCTGGGGTTATGGCCAGGAGCTCCATGATATGGGCTGTTATTGTGGGTGGCTGTGATGGAATGTTGTGGAATCAACGTTTGTGCAGCTTAAATCTGTAGTTGAAACCAGGCTTTGTAATGTGGAAAAGAGAAGGGTGGTCTTTAATCCTTTAGGATTGGATTTTGATTCATTTGAAATCATCTTGTCAAAGTGCTGTGGTGATTATGTATGTTTCCCTTTGCTTATGTGTCCAAAGATGAAGCAAAGCTTTAATGATTTCTCTCATTCCATCAACATGGTGATGCTTTTATATTGTCCTTGAGGTTACAGAAGGCATCCTTCTGAAATACTCTGAGTCTTAATGCTTTAATCATAAATGAGTGTTATGATAAAATGCTTTCTTTTAAATATGGCTTCTTACAGGTGCAGCTTGTTGGTTTGGATGAAGAGAGTTCAGAATTCATATGCAGGAACACTTTTGATCACCCCTACCCTACCACAAAGCTTATGTGGATCCCAGACACCAAGGGAGTTTATCCAGACCTATTGGCAACCAGTGGTGACTATCTGCGTGTGTGGAGGGTGAGTAAATCCTCCCTAGAAAAGATAAAGCATGATATTAGTTGCATTGCATTGCATATTGATCTCATTTTCACTCGAGACCAGAGTGAGTTGTTTTCCTTTCTGGGCATCTTTCCCTTGCTGCAGTGTGGAGGTTAAGACATAAAATCAAATTAGAGCACTTGATAATTTGTTTTCTTAACGGCAATAATGTGACCTAAACGTGAAGACTATAGGAGAAGCAGAACTATGATGGTGGGTGCTGTTTTAATAACCTCATTGACGATGGAGATGGTGATTGTGTTTGTTGTCCGGAGCTTTAGGATGTAAAGTTGAGAGGAAAGAAACCCAGGATTAACACCTTATGCTTTGGAAGTGTGAGTGGAATAAGTCGTGTGATGTTGCTATTTAAATCAGATGTTTCACTTTTTCTAAAGGTGGGTGAAACAGAGACCCGGCTGGAGTGTTTGCTGAACAACAACAAGAACTCTGATTTCTGTGCTCCACTAACATCGTTTGACTGGAATGAAGTGGATCCTTACCTTCTAGGTGAGACTGACCTAATGCTACATCTTCAGCATGGAAAAAACACACTTCTGTATTTAGTCGGGTGAAGTGTAGGCTCTGACTGCTGTGTCATTGCCTCCTACATAATAGGAATTGCCATCGTTTTAGGTTAAAAATAAATAAATGAGCAGCTCATGGAGACTGTTCTGCATTGATATTGCATTCTGTCCCATACAGAATGGGTCCAGTAGGTTGGATTTGGGTTGTTACTTTATTTGCAGATAGTCGGAGTTTTCAGGGCCTGTGAGCTATTGCTGTTGTGTTACTATGAACTCCAGAACATGCTGGTTTTAATATCATAGATATTCTTTAATCATGGTGATTATATTAGTGCCCTGTCTCTTCCCTCCTGGAAGCGAGGCAAGATTTGCTGATAAAAAAGATCTCTGCTTATTTCACTGTTCTGGAGTTGATAGAAGACTATGTACCAAGCTTTTTCTTTTGGGAAGCCATTTCAGCAACAGGAGTAAAGCCAGGTTCCCTTAATTCAGTTGGAGGATGGGGCCGAATGCTTAAGGTTTAATTATAGCTTGTGGGACAAATTGTGAATCCAAGATGACTGATCCAGCAGAGGTTTGCTTCCCAGAAGAGCACAGCCATTTATATCAGGGGGATTTGTCCAGAGATTAACAGTGATAATATGTCTTAGTAATTATTTACTACATGATTTATTTTTCGTGTTGCATCTCTTAAGAGTTTTACTGCTAGCCCCCGCTTCAGTCCACAGAAACAACCAATTAATCATAATATGATTTTGCAACACTGCGACTACCACAAAATTTTGGTTTTGATGTGCACATGGGACTCTCAGGAAGGGAAAGTTCATCTTGGCATTGCATAAGGCTTCTGAACAGATCGAAGTAGACAGGAGCTATTTACACTGTATTCCTGTGTGGAAGACTATTTCTACAGCTAAAAGGTTTGGGTCATTTAAATGCATGGTAGACTGTTAGCTGTTTGACATTCTTGATTTTAACTGTATGCTGTTCTTGTGGCTATTTGGATCTGTAGATGTCAGAGGATATCACATTAATCCATTTAGTGATTAAATTTAATTGTGAGAATACTAATTTTTCTAACAAAAATGGGGTTTTTTTTCAGGTACCTCTAGTATTGATACAACCTGCACTATCTGGGGTCTCGAGACAGGACAGGTTCTGGGAAGAGTAAATCTGGTCTCTGGCCATGTGAAGACCCAGCTTATTGCACATGACAAAGAGGTGATGGTGCTTTTGGATTGTTTGCATTGTATATTTTTTTAAGTACTAGAAAGAGGGGTTTTTTTTTTGTTTCTCCCATATTTCTTGGAAAAACCAAACGATTGAAAAATTTAATGTCAGATTAAAGTATACAGTTTTGAGAACCAAACTAAAACTATACTATCAAAGCTGTTTACTCATCATAGAATCTGGGTTTGAGAATATGATTGTTTTACTAGATTATGCTTGAGAATATTTTAGAAAAGAGGTAACATTTCAAACTGGAATTTAAATCAATTGAATAGCAAAGGCAATAAACAACTTGCAAGATTCTTTCATTTTAACATAGTGTTACTTCTCAGCAATTAATATTAAAAATCTGAATCTGGGCAACTGATCTACATAGTTTCAGTGAAACATCCTTAACATAACCCTTAAGTTTTTCTCCTTTCTTGCTAGGGATATCGGATATTTGACAGAATATGTCGCGCCTAGATTTGCTCTCCATATATCAAACCCGTTTTACTGTAACCTAGGAGGCAGTGTGCTCACTAAAACTAAGGTTATGCTTTTCTCTGTCCTGTTACTGAGCAGGTGTATGACATAGCATTTAGCCGAGCCGGTGGTGGGAGAGATATGTTTGCTTCAGTTGGTGCAGATGGCTCGGTCAGGATGTTTGATCTCCGTCATCTGGAACACAGCACCATCATTTATGAGGACCCACAGCACCACCCATTGCTGCGTCTCTGCTGGAATAAACAGGATCCGAACTATCTTGCTACAATGGCCATGGATGGCATGGAGGTAAGGGGGCAGCTTGTCTTCTGTGGGTGCTAGTGGTTGTGATTTTTGGGGGGGAAGGGGGTAGATGGGGATAGCTCTCTTTAAAGAGCTAGGGGGTAGTGTCAGTACATGACCTCAGGTATGACTAAGAACCAATTCTTTGTGCACTAAATTCAGTAGGAAGAAGTACCTTTGGCATTATAACCTTGAAGATCTATGACTTGTACGTATTTCATCTGGTTTTTAAGAGTTGTCTGTGAGCCAGTTGGGCAATAGTTTTCACATGAAATCTTATCTGTGTTTGAGTCACCTTGTTCTTTCTCAATTCAGCACCCAAGGCAGGGTACCATACTTAGTCTGTCACCTGTGCTGCTTCAGGGAAGTGTGATTTGTTTGCCTGTGTTGCACAGCTCACAAGCCCTCCCTGTGAGGTCTGGCTCCATTAGAGACAAACTGACCAGCAAGAAGCGATTCTCTGAGAAGAGTGTTTGCCGAGCGGATCCTTTAGGAAAAGACTCTATTTATAGCCTTTGCTCAAAACAGTTGGTTTTCTGAAGAACAAATAAAAATCGTAAGTTATTAATTCAGTCGTTTTCCACTTCTGCAGGTTGTGATTCTAGATGTCAGAGTTCCCTGCACTCCTGTTGCCAGGTTAAACAACCACAGAGCATGTGTCAATGGAATTGCTTGGGCACCTCATTCTTCCTGCCACATTTGTACAGCAGGTAGGTGTGATCCATCCCTGTCCAGCTGTGGTGGCAAGTCTCCAGGAGCCTTTCACTGTATTTGCAAAATTCTCTCTCTAGAAGTTTATGCAGTTCACTGCCTGCCTTTTGCTAAAGAATACCTGCGGTTTAAAGCCTCTTATTAGGGACTTTCTTAGAAATTTTATGGAAGTAGACACCTACTGGAGCTTGTTGTGTGGAAGTGGTGAGCCCAGTGCCCAAACCGTGCTTCTGCTTTGGCTAAGGTTTTTTAATGTTTTAGTGCTTCATAGCTGGTTTGCAGTTTAGTTCTTAAATGTTTTTAATTTGTACAAGTTCCAGTGATCATTTGTTTTTCAGCTCTGTCCTGTATAATGTGTAATGATCCAAGCTTATATTTTTTGGAGCACAGTTGTATGATTGTTTCTCTAACTGCAGTACACATCAGGACTGCAACAGCTATATTCTATGTAGCTGCTTGGGTTTTACGCCCATTAGTAGTCATGCATGGGGATCTTGTTAGACCTTGATTTTACTTAGGATTTTCTCTTCCATTTGCAGCGGATGACCATCAGGCTCTCATCTGGGACATCCAGCAGATGCCTCGTGCCATTGAGGACCCTATCCTGGCCTATACAGCGGAGGGAGAGATCAACAATGTACAGTGGGCATCCACTCAGCCAGACTGGATAGCTATCTGCTACAACAACTGCCTGGAGATTTTGAGGGTGTAACTTTGCTGCTTCACACCGCAGTGAGGCAGGGCTGTATAATTTCCCCTCCCTCTAAAGTAAGAACAACACAAGTGGCCAGTATCTGTTGTTGCTTTGCATCTACTGTTACAAGAAACTGTTACGAGAATAAATGGCAGGTGTCACCTGTCTCCAAGACTCTAAAATGCAGAGACGTGCTGAGCCTCTTGGACCTTCTGGGTTCTGGTTTTCTTTTTATTCTTTTTCCTCAGTTAAAGTTCTGTATATTTGTTTGTTGACTGTATTAATAAGCTTGCAGGCGCTTAAGTTGCTGAATATGTCCATGTGTTTGTCAGCCAGACAAGGCAGCACATCCAACTAGTTTAATAGGTGTGCAGAACAAAGTGGGGGAAAAAGACATTGATGTTAACAGCCACCTTGGCAGGAATCTTTATCATTCCTGTTGTTGCTGCCTCTAAACTGTTTAAACATTTGTATGTTTTTTATATATCGGGCTAACTTTCTATTGAGTAATGTTTTTCTCCCTAATTCTTACTTTTGATATGTGATCCACTTCCATATGCCCAAAACAGGATCTGTTCATTGATACAAATCACACAACACTGCAGGCTCCCTGGCAGAAAAGGCCTGCCAGAATTAACTGTTGCCTTGGCTCTCTATACCTGGTTACCTGGGCAGAATTTTCTGGTGCTGTGAAGTACAAGTACTTGTTGCACAATTTCATGGTTTTCTGATGCTAGAGGCAGTTGTTACTATGGTACCCCTTATTTTTAAATTATAACTGAATTTACATGTTTCCTGCAGTTGTGTTAACTGACAGAATGGTAACAGATTTCAGAAAGAGGATACCTGTGTGACTTACACTCCCAAGAGGTAAATGGCTCCTGAAAAAATGAGATTTGTAATAGAGCTGGGATTTACTGCTCCAATCAAATTATTTCACCTCAGAAGATATACTAGCCTAACCAAAATAAAATGGTTTCACACCTTGTAACTTGCTTGATTTGGCAAATAATACAAGCAAGATTTTGTGGTTAGCCTGTATCTTGGAGCTTCTTTGCCTTTGGCCTGTGTTCCTGGGAATTCTTGAAGGGAGTGACAAGTGATTTTTTTTTACTTTCTTTGTACTGTCGGGTCTTGTTGAATGAGTGAGGTGAGTCGGAAGAGCTGGTCTGCTATCCAGATGAAAGCTGTTTCTCTGAAAGAAATTATTCACTGATGTAATGCGCAGCAATGGGTTTAAAAGGGAAGAAACAGTGCTGGAGAGGCTAAGGTTTGGCACTTGTCGTCATCATACCTTTTGGGGATGTGCCGTGGGGCTTCTATCGCTGTTTGGAGTAGTGCATCGCTCTGCAGTAGTACTTTTCGATCAAAGCTGAGTGGATTAGGTAAGATAAAAATCTTTGATAATAGCTGAATGCTCCACAGATCCCTCCAAATGAAGACACGACAACCAGAGCTGGTCTGTAAAGGGAATACCAGCTGAGTTCTGCTGTAACTGTCGGAAACTATAAAATTTGTCTTTCCACCTGCAACTGGAGGCAGCGTTATAAATAGGAAAGGCAAGTTGGGAAAAGTAATTGCTGTGAAGCAGCGAAGCTGACACTGAAAGCGCTGTCAAACACAGAACAGGATTTGAAAAGTTTTGTCATTCTGGACATAGAGAAATATTCTTCACGCAGCTTCTCAACATGGAGCTCAGCAAAGCACTGCCTTGTGAATTTGATAGAAATTCATTAGGGGCAGCTTTATTCCATCACCCCTTTTAATACCAGAGAGCTGAGAGACTAATGCAATTCAAGCTTGTGTTTTGTCGATGACATTCTGTGTTCAGTTGTGGGATTTTTGACAGAAAGCTTGATTTGACTTGAAGGTCAGTATTTCTTGTTAGTAGTCGTGCTGAGAGTAGTGTGTTCCACAGACAGATTTGATCTAGATGTCAGAACAGCATTAGCCAGCCGATTAGGTTATTGCTTCTTGTAACAGCACTTCATCTTAAACTGGAAATTACTGCTGCAGAATGAAGCGAACGCTAGGATTTTCTTAGCTGAGGCATATCATGGCATTCACAGCTTGAGATTCTCATAAAAAATTTGTACACAGGCTTGTCATGTACTTTTTACTTACACACGGTAGGGGTGATGTGCTGCTTTATTAAGAGGGAACTAACTGTAATGTTGGTACTTTCTGTAGTCCATTTATGCTTCAAAGTCTCATTTTTGTATAGGTGGCATGAGTAAAGGATGAATGCATATGTTGCTTAGCTTAAAAGTGCAGCTTTTGCAACTCTAGAAATGTGCTTTAAAAAAAGACATGAAATAATTTAGTTGAAAGTGAAGTCACTAAAAAAACTCCACAGGCTATACTAAATGGCAGATGCAGTTTATTCCTAGAGGAATACAATCTGTTACACTAAGATGATAAGAGAGCATGAGTAAAGGGGCAAATAGTCTGACTAGCCAGGTTGTAAAACAATCCTGTTAGGAACCTGAAGAGCATCCTAGTGTCAGTCCTTCCATCCATGAAATTGCTTAAAGTTCATTTGTGGAATTGGGTGCTCATTCCAAACTCATCAAGGTAAATGAAAGAATCATGTAGGCTCCAGTAGGTTCTAAATAAAGCCTGTATCCTGTTTGTTCAACCAGTTGGGCTACTTTCTAGGTCTGTACCATCCTGCTTTGGGCATAATCCATTGTCATTCTTCATATGAAATTACATTTGAAATTACTGGAGGCTGTTTTGGAACAGTGAAATGCTACTTAAAGTAGCTCCTTTTCAATGAAGTCACTTGAAAGGTTAATCACTGAAAAGACATGAAAATTCTCATGGGTGAGATGTTCCGTAGTGCAAATGGCACTTCCACAATGAGGAGGAAGGGAGACTTTGCTGCCCTTTTGCCAGCCCCTGCTGCCACAGTGGCAGGGAGTGAACTGTCTGCTGGCTGGCTCAAGCTTATTTGCAAGATAAAATAAAACTGAGAATTGCCACTGTAGACTCTGAACCAGGAGATAGAGTTTATCATATTTAAGCCGGTTAACATTCAATTATGTTTGGTATAAAGATCTTAGAAGCACGATTTTTATTCGTGAAGTTTATGAAAATTAAATACTTTGATATTTGATCTCAGTTATTCTGTGCTTGCTCCTCAAGCAGAGGGTGCAGAGCAACTGCTTTCAAATGCCTCATATCCCTTGAGTATAAAATAATATTATTAAGGGAAAAGTCGGAGTACCAGTGAGTTTAGCAAAGCGGGAGATCACATGCTGCTGTTGGGACAGGCAAGGCTGATATTGTTTGGTTGTTCTGTTTAAACCAAGCTTTCCATGGATTCTTGCTATTAATGTGGACAGACAGCCTGTTGCTGGTATGTTGACTCTCAACCAGGAGATCTTGATCATGGTAAGACTCGTTAGCGAGGTGAAAAACTACAGAAAGCAAGTTGGATGTCAAATTAGCATGTAGTATATGCCAAGTCTGTTAATTGTTTCAGAGAAATGGTCTGTGGTAGGTTGCATTGATGGGAATTGTACTTCTGTGTGCAGGGATTTAAAAAGCAAGGATTTGAGTGCTTTGACAATCTATTTAGAAAGAAAACACAGTGGTTTCAAAGAATGATATGAAAGGAGACTGATAATACAGGTTGTTCCTTATGGAACCTTGAAATGTACTTAACAGGGGAGGCATTGCCTCTCATAAGTCAAAGTTAACGATCCTTTCAAAACTTAGCTGTAATTACTCTCCTGAATGTTCTGGATAATAGTAAAAAGATCTATTTTTGCCTGGTGTTGCAATGAGAGCTGTATCACTCTCAACTGTATATTACTGCCTGCCAGAGACTAGGTGAGGGGAGCAGTCTGATATTTTAGAATTCACAGATGCTCTTGTGCTTGTTTTAAATGTAAATGAAGAAAGCTGAGTGTGTCTGTTTTGTTTTCTTGCAGATAGCACTTTAACAAGTATATTTTTGGTAAGATTAAGGATAGAGTCATCTTTTCCTCTACCCTTTTATGGTAGGCGTTTGTCTGTGTTTTTGTATAAAATGTTAAGTACAACAGTCACTGAAATCCTAAACTGGCTGTGGTTGTCAGTATCTAGTGCACCCTCCTCTGTTTCTGCTGAACACCAAAACCGTGAGCACTCGACAATACTGTTAATTTTAAACTGAAGCTCTGTTTCTGAGGCTGACGAGATCTTGCAAGGCCAGCCTGAGTAATTGTCACCCTGAAGGTCCCTTCTGCTTTGTGTAGGAACTCAATGGGGTTTGGGAATCCTCTTTTCTACCATCTGAAGGTGATGGCAGGTTGAGTGTGTAAAGATGAAGTTGGATTCTTTGGATAACTTATTTTTGTGATAGCAGAAAATGCAGCAACCTCAATTTTTAGGTTAGTGGTGTTTTAACTCTTTCAGGACATACTGAAAAGGATGAATGGTAGTGAGGGTAAGCTCTTGGCTCAATAGATTGCAGAGTTTCAGTTCCATCAAAGTACTGAAGGGTTTTGTCTTACCACTGCTGGGTAGCAGAACGGTCCTAACACCTTGAACCTGCGCCGTGTTGTCTTGTCAATTAACACAAGTTCTCTCTAATACATATTTTCCACCTTCTACTGCAGACCAATATTCCAGAGCAGGCCTGTATTTATTCTACAGCAGACATTAAAAGGTGGTGTCCAAAATCAGTCCTGGAATGGGCAAGGTACTGTCAACAGTGTCCCTGGTTTTCCTTGTCTTTGCAGAGGATCCAGGGAATTAATTGTACATGGCACTTAAAGAGCACTTTCTCCTGCTTACGTAGGGATGCAGCTGTATTTCCCCCTCTTACCCAAGAAGAGTGAGAAATGTCTTATTCTCAAGGATATCGAGAGGCGCTCAGCAATGCCCCTGACTCCTGTTTTTAGGAAAAGATTTCCAGAACTTCCGATCAGCACCTTCCATCAGCACTAAAAAACTAAAATGCAACTAAATACCAGTTGCTGAATGCTCACCTAGCAATTTGTGGCAGGCTCCAGAGGCAAAGGCACTTGTGAGACTTGCTGCCTGATTTCAGGTGATAACTTTCTCTGCCAAGCATCTTGGTGGCCCTTTGTGCAGCCTTTGATGCCCGGCATCAAGCTAGAATTCCCATAATCATAAAAATAATTTAAAAAAAAAAAAAAAAAAACAACAACAACAAACAAACAACAACAACAAAAATGTGGCTTCCATCAAGTTTGTTTCTTTTCAGAAAATTGAACAAAATGAAGAAATAAGCTATTTTCTGGAAAAAAAAACCAAAAAAACAAAACAAAAACAACAAACACAAACAACATTGTGTCCATGACAAGCTGTAAACCTGTGTTCCAGCCGTCATCCCTTGGATGAGGTGGAGCAAGACTGTGGAGCTCTCGAGTCTCCTCAGTTGGAGGTAGGGATCGGGCTTGAACCCAGGCAGAAAGGTGAGAACCAGGGAAGGAGAGAGTCCTAGCACAGCTGAGAAGCAATGCATTACTTTGTCTTTATTTTTGGTTTGGATTCTTTTACTTTTTTTTTTTTTTTTTTTTTTTGACACCCTGATAATTATGAGTTATGAAATCTACTATTTAAAAAGAACCTTTTTTTTTTTTTTTAACTAAACAAAACCAAACTTGGGTTGTTAGCAGTGTAAAATGTAATTTAAGTCTGTTGTGCCGAAGCATTTTTGTTACCAGTAGTCAAGTAGATGGTTTTTTTCTGTGTGTTTCCCTTCTGCTCTTCCCATTCACAATCCCGTTGTGGTAATTTCCTGAAGGTGTAATCTTTGTAGCATGATTGTACAAACATCCATATGAGATCCCTGACTTCTTTTTCTCACTGAAATATGTTAAAGCAATAGTAGTTTTACTTCTCTCCTCCACCTTCCGTACTGAGGTTTGCAACTTTGCTACTATACTGTTCTAGAGGAATCCTAGTATTCTGCTATTCAACAGATGTATGTTGTTGACATGGATAACTGCAGTCTCCCTATAGTCCCTTATTTTTATGGAGAAAAATACAAACGATTTTGTTACAATGGATTTTAACACCCGAGTCATGGAACCATATTGTTGAAACTCTGTAAATTTTAAGGCAATTTTCTGAAATCGCTTGAAAGTGGAATGTTGCATCCTTTTATGCTATTTCCTGCTTCCTATGTAGTTTTATTCAGATTTTTTAACCTTCTTTCTAAGTTTCAGCCTCCTGTGTATTAGGTACAGTATTTTCTGCCTTTCATACTTTGTAATAAAAATGGAACATTTGTAGATTGACTGCAGTTCACTGTGTGGTGAGTTAAAGGCTGGTACCTGTGGGGGTGAGCGGGGAACTACTTCCAACAGGCTTTGTGCGTCCTCTGAAGTTCATTGCTGTGAAAGGGAGGGTGACTGCTTCCTCTCATTGCTGTATCTTTGCTTGATGAAGCGTATTCATGGCTCACCCTACTGATACCCAAACAGACTCAGCGATTACAGCGACTCTTAAATTGGCAAGTTATTCTGAAGGATTATATTGTGGGGAACCCATCCACCACAGAATTTGGTTAATATTAATATAATGTTAACGTGAGTGTATTTAATTTCCTTAAAACAAACCTCCTGAGCAGACCCCATGCACCAGTAGTGTTACTGCTTGTTTTCCTGCTTGTTCCCCGCACAACAAAATGGTAATCATCTGCCTGCATGTTTTTGGGTTTTAAGATGAGGGGAAGAGGGATTTATTTATTTATTTTTAATGCAAATAATTGGTCTCTGAGGCTTTTTGAATACAGGTAAATTGAAGATAGAGCAATTAGGCAGTTATTTAGCTTCTAGGTCCCTCCTGTGTGTGGTAGACCTCTATTAAAAAGTGTTTTCTTCCCAGGGTCTGACACTGGTGGTGTCGTTGCTGGGACTGGAACCTGTAGGGGAATAAGGTAGCAGAACTTGGAAATTTGCTTTTACCTTAGGCCCTGGTGAGCAGGACTGATGAACTGCTGACTTCAGTATTTAGATTAACTCTAGTTCAACTAAACTGTCGTCTGACAACATTGGATTCCTCTCTAATTTTTTCTGTACTGGTTTTGAAACAAAAGCTTATTAAGCTTCATGACCACAGCGGGAAGAGTTGCCTGTAGAGATGCTACAGGATTTTAAAACTATATATGGACTTTGTTCTAGTAATCTGTATTTGGAACAGATGCTTTCCTTTGAATAATTGTTTGCCTTTTACCCTAGAAATGTGTTTACATCCCCCTAGATATATTTTTTTTTCCCCTTGGATCTGTTCTTTGGAATTCTCCAAAGAAACTTTCTCACAGTCTGCTCTGGTGGAAAAAAGCGAATTCTGCAAATTGGAGCTGCTGATAAAAAAAAAAAAAAAAAAAAGTCAGGAACTGGTAGATTATATGAGATTATTTTGCCTGTCAGTGTGGAGAGGAAAAACAAGTGCCATAGTGTCCTGCAGAAGAATGTGGGGAGAAAAAGAGACAATGAGATGTCTGCCTTCTGTCAATACTGAGGATGAGCTGATATCTAGCAGGGCTGACTCCTCAGTGACCTTGGGAAAGTCACTTCCTCACTTCTCTGATAGCAGTTGTAAGTGAAAAGCACATCACTGATCGGTAAGTAGCTTGAAAATGATTGAAAATAATAGAACACCCTACCCCCAGTAACAGAATATACTACCTATAGGAGTGGAGAAAAAGTGATCTCAGATGATTTGAAGCCCTGACACAAGTATTTAGTTTTGTGCCTTTCCATGAGTCCAGCTCCATAAACAGCAGAGGCTGCCAGCTCAGAAGTGAATAATGATCTAAAAGCATGTAATGTTTTTTTTAACATCCTTCTCTTTAGTTTTGCCTGTTCCGCCGGCAGAACGACTCCTGTTACTGGTTTTTTTTTTTTAATATCCAGCCAGTTTGAGAGCCCCCTCTGCTGGAGCGCTGTGACAACAGGAGAAGCGGGGGCTGAGCAGGACAGGACAGGTACTCAGCAGGGGCTGGGAAAAGGGCTCCGGGCATGTTTTTGTTTTTAAGGAGTTTCACACGGTTGACGTGTTCTGCTGCAGGTGGGGTTAGGTTTGGCCAATGTATATTCTGCCACACTCTCCTCAAGTTGGATAATGATGACAGTTTTCCATTAACTTGTCGTTCTCAGCTTTGAAAACCAAGGAAAGCGTTAGCAGAGTCAGAACTGCCTGGAATTGGTGAGATTACTCTTCTCTGAGATCTGCAGATCTCAGAGCACAGAGAACACTTTTCATGCATCCTTTGAAGGTTTATGGGGTTTTTCCTCCTTCCCCCCCTCTTTCCATTTTTATTTCTTCTCGCTGCTTTCATTCCATGTCTCTGGATGCAGAGCCTGAGATGTAGAATAAGGAAGTTTTGGGCTGAGACAGCGCTCAACCCGGAGACTGCTCAGCTACTCAGGAAGGATGTGTCTACCTAAATAAGAAGGGAAACAGGAAGGAAAGAAGAAATAGTACATCTGATAGCAAGAAGAAGAGGCTCTTTGAGTCAGACAGGTATGCTTCAGAAAACGGGAATACTCCCAAAATAGAAAATAAGCTGATGGCATAGTGATTATGAGACTGGGAAAAGATGCCAGGAGTTAAATCCCAAAGGTCTACTCCAGACTTCCTGTGTAACTTTTAACAAGTCACTGGCACTCTGTGCAATGCCTTTAATCCCTAAAATAGGGATTACATTTCCTTTTTTTACTTAATGCTGCGTGATGGAATTAAACAATTAGGCTTCTATAAAGTTCTTTTAGAACAAATGGGTTCCCTATTAACATAGTAGCTCCTGGAGAGTCTCGGTGAATATCTTTACTAATGATTTTACATTAAACACTCTCGAACAATTTGAATGGCTTTAGGTTGAAGAATTGATTGTAGTTTTGTAGTGCTGTGTACGGGAATGAAGCTTCTCTTCTGGAAAGATGCAGCTTTGAAAGGATGTGGGCAATCTGGGTAGAAAACCACAGATTATCAGTTTGTACCATAGTATTGCTGGTAAAACAAATAAGCTGCTTCTTATGTACAGGACTAGTATAGTATTAAGTAAACAGTAAGGGTGAAAGAGGCATCGTTGATCTTTTTTACCAAAGTTATACAAAACAGGAGAAAAATATTGGAGAATTTTTTTATTCCAATTCAAGAAGGGTGTAGCAGCTTGTCTTGGGGGATCCAAAAATAAGGCCTAATGGAACATGCATAATAGATAGTATTATGATAAATGCTGCAAAATTAAAATAGAACCACAAAATCAGCAGAGAAATATTGCTGATTTAGACATTGGTTTTGGTAAGTGGGTGAAGTGATGAACTGTTAAAGCAAAACGTTGTATTTTAAATTTGACAAAGAGGGGGAGGAAGGTTGTGGGGGCAGCTTTGGTGAAATCCAAACAGTCCAGGCAGTTGGAGATGGAATGGGTGAGTTTTTCTGGGATAGCTGCCTCCTGTCATCTGCTGGGAACTCTCAGCTCACTGTCACAAGCTGCTACAGGGTGGTCTGGTACCTTTTGGACTTCAGTAAACCACGTTTCTACATGAAGGACATGCAATCGGTCTCACTTAACAGGACTTCAACTGAGAATTTTCTGTGCAAGCACGTAAGGACTGGAAGACAGACAAAGATCCCAAATGGTAAGGTGACGATAGAGGGTTTTGACATCAGGGCTGGTGTGGTGAGGAATTAATACTGAATCTCTCCAGTTTTGGTCCTAAGAGTAGTCTCCCTTAAACCTTTTTATGGCGACCTTAGCACAAAAAGCAAGCATGATAATTAAATTTTGTGATGAACAAAAGCAGGAGGCTTCAATGATATGAGGGAACTAGATAGAATATCTTAGAGAACTGGTGGCTTTGAAGAGTGAGAAATAGAGACGAGATGAAATGTAGCAGCAGAAAGTGCAAGGCTGTGAATTAGGGGTCAAGAGAAATTAGTGAAGGATGTGAAGAGTGGGGTTTTTTGTTTTGTTTTTTGTTTTACTTCTTGGAAATTAGTGATGAAAGGAAGCTGAGATTTAGTAGTTGATAAAGTATGGTGATGAGCCACCATGAAGCTGTGAAAAAGCATGTAGAAAAGTTGGCCCAAGAGCAATAAGATCCTCAGATGAGAGAGGATTTCAAATTGGAACAACAAAAAAAAAAGCAAACAGGAAGCTACCACAAACATAAATCTTGTGTTACGAAGAGTGAATGGGTTTCTTTTCTGCTATAATGAAGCCTGAAAGGAGATAGAATTATCTTCTTGATGTATTTAGAGAGAAAATAGGGGGAAGAGGGAAATGATTATTTAAGAGATCTTGTTGAGACTTGTTGAACTCAGTTGTCTCTAAGTTGGACATGAAGGTGGGATCAAATAGACAGGAAAGCTAGAAACACTGTTTGCATCAGAGCGGTAAAACAAGTGGGACTGAAAAAGAGAAGTCTTAACACTAACAGCGTCACTCCGCTTTGAAAGTGGGGACATCAAGGTGGAATCTGTGAAGTCATCTTGTCCACAGCTGCTTGCTCTAGAACGGCTGGATCTGTTGATCTAAGATTCCTTTACGGATTTGCCTGCCTACTTTGTAGGATAGTGTGAGATCTTGTTATTATCCCATCTAGACAGTTAAAAGATATATATATGATTAATGATATTGCAGGTCTTGGTTGTCATGCTTTAGATTCCTGCACCTGCCTGCCCTTTTGAGACACATTTCCCGTTCCAATCCAGTTTTCTCCTTCGTGTGACTTATCGAGTTGATACAACCTTGCTGACATTGCTGCTGTGTTGCTTGCAAGCAAAACCACTTAAAAACCAATACACTTGCTGTGAGACATTGGCCAGATTGAAAAGCAGCTGCTAAAGCCATCTGCTCGAGGTGGCTTTCCCAGCAGAGGGGTGGCTGGTGCTGCGCCATGGAAGAATGACTGGACTTTTTAAAAATGCAAAACCCCTGTGTTGTCCCTGTTTGCAGAAAAGACATTATAAAAATATCAACTTGCAGGTGGAATGGAAACAGAAGCTGGGAAGAGCAGCTGAAGCTCAGACGTGTTTGCGAAGGGTATGATTTGATTTAAACACAGCTTATGAACTTTGAGTACGATGCCAGGGTTAGATCAGATGTTCATGGTAGTCCTACTTTGCCCTAAAATCTGTGGAAATCTATTGTGTGGTATCTTTGGGTTGTTTTGGAGCTTTTCTGCCTCAAAACTGTTTGTATGTATCTTTTTTCTTTTAGCAAAAGTGTATTCTGCTTCTGGTCTGTGTGTTCCAGTTGCCTTGACCTACACAAATGCTAAAGCTGAAAAAAAATTGTCATCAAGTGCCTTTTGTCAAGTGAGTGAATGTAGCGGGACAGCAGTTCCACTTCCAACACCAAAAATGCTTTCCCATTAAGATAAACTCCTAAATGAAAAGGGAGAGGAAATGCTGAACTTTAAATATTCCAGGCTGGAGTTCCCTCCTGAAGGCTGGATCCAGGTCTTGACTTTCACATTAATTTCAGCGGCTGCAGAACTGGTTACAGCGCTCAGAAATGTCATGGTTGTGGAGAAAATGAAGTAGTGGTTTTGAAGGATTAAAGAAGCCGAAGAGGTGTTTATTGTTTGACATTTGATGCTTACTGTGATCTGTGGGGGCTGTGTGATGGCCTGGGGATGGTAAAGTTGTGATCATCTGTTTTTAGCACAGCTGCTGGAAGATAACATCTCTTGCCATCTCGAGCCTGAGTGATGCTCTGAGAAATTCTCTCATGCTTTTCTTTTGAAAACAAATTTTGTTTTCAATCCCTTCAATCCCTTTTGGGCTTTCTAACTCTTGAACTGGTTTTGGCTAGGTTCTTTTAATGCAACAACGTTCTTTGATGCTTTTTGCTTACGAGGAGAGCAAATCGGCAGGGTCAAGCAGCCTAAGACAGGTTTCTTACTTCAGGACACTTTGATGGCCACCCAAAATAGTGGCAGAGGGGTGACCTGATGTGGAGTCTGAAGGGATGAAGATGGGGTGACCCTGGCTGCCGGCAGGAGGGGATCGGCTTCGTACAGGGCCGGGCGGGCTCTAGGACCCAGCGGCACGTACTGCCTCTAGAACCCGGGGGGCGGGGCCTTGGGGCCGCTCGTCAGCCTTATTGGCAACGCTGTGGGGGCGGGGTCTAGGATGTCCCCGCCTAGTGGCGGGTTGCGGGTCTAGTCCGCAAGCGGAACGCGCCCCTATGATTGGCACCCGGCGGGGCGGGCGGGGCGGCTCTTCGAACGCCGGTTGGCGAGCGACGTCGTCGGTGGGTGGCTCGGCGGCGCGGATTGGCGGGCGGTGGCGGGTCGGACCCTGTGATTGGCAGGCGGCGGCGGCG
>VZTM01019950.1:0-53754 GCA_013400555.1 Jacana jacana | reverse complement strand
CGGAGGGGGCGGGCCGCGAATGGGCCCTTCAGAGGCGGTGGGGGGGGACGGGACCCCCCTCGGTGCGCGGCCTCCCTCGGTGCGCGGCCTCCGATGGTCGAGGCCGGACAGGGGCCGCGGCCGCTTCTCTTCTCCGGGGTGGCTCCATCGGTTGGTTAGGGGGGCCATCGGCAGCGCGGAAACCGCTCGGGCCAACTGGGTATTTTCTGAGGGATTTATTTCAAGTCTTTGAATAAACGTTGAAGGCTGGAAGGCGCCGGGAGTCCCGGTAGCGCCTTCGGCCCCGACGGCGGATTTTTACTAAAATTAGCCGGGGACAGTAAGCGAGAATGTACTCGAGTAAGGTCGGGCCTGGGGGCCGAGGGGAGGCTTTGCTGCCTGTAAGAAACCAAGGTGCTTACTTTTGAGACGGAACGTATGTACTTAAAGTTACTCGGGAACGGTTTCCTGCAGTATTAATTGCGGCTTGGGAGTCTATCAAAATAGCTTTTTCTCTGTAAAGTTTCCACTGAATTCTGATTTGCCGTACTCAGCCCTGACACTACTACATAAAAGCAAGCAAAGGAGTTAAAGAAGCTCTTTTTTCAAGAATAAGGTGTTGCTATCGGAAGTTGCTATGGCCGAATGGGAATTAATTCTTGTGGACTGCATGTCCTCTATAAAAAATTGCTTGGGGGTGTGTGTGTGTTACCTGGTTCCCCTTTCAGTTTAAAGAGGGGTCTCATGGGCTAGAATGAAAAATTTAACTGCTCTAAGCCAGACCTTACTTGTATTTGCATATTGGCAAGGGAATTACTACTGCCGCCTTAAGTGCGGAGTCACATGGCTTTGTGGGCTACCGCTTTGCTGGTCCTTCCCTCCAACTAAGATTTTTCTAAGACTGTCTTTCATTATCTAGGCTGCCTGCCTAATTAGTTCTTACATTTACATTGTAAATTCAAAAAGCGCTGCAAACGTTGCAAAAGTAAAGCAAATTCATTTCCTTTGCACTCTGCTCTCAATCTGTAAATACAACAAATATATGCAAATCTATCGGTGGACTTCTCTTCTACCAAGAGAGGCGTAGGATTATTCCATCTATATCTTCTCTAAAAGAACCAGCCAGATGGTATGTATGCTTAAAATAGTCGAGAAGGAAGAAGTTGGATTTCCACAGAAGTGTTTTCTGAGGGCTATTGTGTTTGTAAACATAGGAGTGCAGAATGGGAAAAAAAAATGTAAAAAAATCTAGCTTCATGGACCGCTCCAGCATGGTGTGCTTGTGGTGTGTGCTCATTGCTCCTGATAGGAAAGATCTGAATTCGTTAGGCAGTTGGGATCAAATAGTCTAAATGTTCATGGATAACAGGCTGTGTCACACTCTGCTTTTCTTCCAACTTATTTTTGGTAAACTAGTCTGGAAAGTACGTGGGGTGGTTGATGGTAAGAGCTTAGCATCGCGGTTGGTTGTTCCTCCTCTGGTGTGGCTGAAGCTCACCGAGAGCGATTCTCTGCAGAGACCGTGCAGAAGGGGCCGTCACTAAGTTTTATTTCCCTGCCAAGAGCTCCTTGGCAGCCTTTAAAATACAGATACAGCTTTTAAAATACAGACACTTGCTTCTAATACTGAGAAATTTCTCTGTATCCGGGAAACGGCGGGGAGAGCTGTGCTGGGGCTGGCTGGTGTGTGGCAGGCCCAGGCAACGCGCTCGCGGCCAGCCCCAGCTGCACTTGAGTCTTTACCTCAATCTGCATATTTTTTTGTTTGTTTGGGTTTTTTTTCTTTTTTTTGTTTTATTCCTGCCTGTGTCACTTCCTTCCCCTGGCTCTCATGCGCACCCAGAGCCCAGCTTCAGCGTTGGTGACACCCCCAGAGCCAGGCTCAGTCGGCAGGTTAGGACCTGCCAAAATCCCAACCCTTTGGGCTTTTTGATTGGTGGGAGAGAAGAGGTACCCCAAATACATACCCCAAGGTTCAGAGAAAAACTCTGCTTTCTCTTGTAAGTCTATAAACTATATCACTTTGCCATTTCCTAAAAATCTGGCAGACCAGCATTTTGTTACCACTAAGCCTGTCCACAGTGAAGGACTCGAAATCACACTTTTTCAAAAACTTTTTCCAGAGCTTTACCATAACCTCTGTTTGTCTTCCGAACTTGTGAAATTCCTTCATTGCTCCTGGAGCTGCAGATCGCTTGCAGAAGTGATCAGCTCTGCTGTTGTGGTAAATAACAAACAAGGGCTCATTTGACTGTTTCACTGTTTGTTTTTTTGTTTGTTTGGGGTTTTATTTATTTATTTATTTATTTATTATTTTATTTTAAACAAATGTGGGACCACATCTTCTATTATCATGCTATATAAAATAGCATCCTGGTTTATAGGGGTTTACAGACTTCCTGTTTTTACCAGTGTGCAGATGCATTTACTGTGTTTGAACTCTGGGATTATTATTTTTTTTTTTTTTCCAAAACCCTTTCCCTTTCTGCCACAGCATATCCACTGACTTGCTCAGACCTGTGTAATAAACCACCTATTAGTTGAAATAAATGCTTTCTGCAGTGGAATAGCTTTCTCTGAGTAGCAGTTCCCTTTTATTGATGTTATAAAAATCCTTGAGTGTAGTTTTTAAAACATGAAAAGCATTTCCTGGACAACATCTTTCCCGCACAAAGCAGAACTGTGTTTTCCAGACCTACTGGAGACCTGGCAACAGGGTCTCTCAATGCGCTTCAAAAATTGCCTACTTTTAATTTGTGATAACTTTTGCATTGTGTGATTAACATGATGCTACCCCTTGTGCTTCTCTAAGGTCAATCTATGGAAATCCTCTACTTTGATGGAAATAAAGAACTATTCATGCTTCACAACATTAAATCCATCACAATGCTGTCCTAAACGGAAACATTTTTTCCATACACATGTTCAGATCAGTATTTGATATTCAGTTTATGTTTTAAAAAGATAAATACTCCTTCTTTTCTTACGTTACCAATTTAGGGGTGAGTTACATCGGGAATGTTTTGGAACAAGGGAGTCAATAGCTCAGCGTAAGATTACTAGAAAAATTATAATCCGTAAAATTCAGATTCACCTGAAGTTTTTCCATCCCTTTGATAGTACGTTAAACGTTCCTTTTTGCACAGATACATGGATTTCAGCGTCAGCACTTGTTTATGGAGGAAACTGAGTTCACAGTGTGTGATATAATGGTGCTCTGTGTGGGGTTTAGAGGCTGGCCAGGTGCTGCCCTTAAGAATTTAGTGTTTTAGTGTGAATTCACAAGTTGCCTTAGCTGATAATTAGCTATGTAGATGAGCTACAGTCTTTTAAAATGTAGACAATTGGTTACATGCGTGTGCTCTTTGTCCACTTCCTCATGCAAATGAGACACTGACTTTATACACAGCCTGGGCTTTGGCATCATAGAATTGTCTGGGTTTGAAGGGACCTTTCAGAAGTTTGATTCCAACCTTCAACCTACCTCTGATAAAACCCATCACTAACCCATGTCTCTAAGCACTCTGTCAACATGACTTTTAAATCCCTCCAGGGATGGTGCCTCAACCCTTTCCCTGGGCAGCCCACCCCAAGGCTGAATAACCCTTTCTGTGTCAAAACTGTTCCTGGTATCCAAGTTGAACCTGCCCTGACACAACTTGAGGTCATTTCCTCTCATCCCATCACCTGTGACTTGGTAGAGGAGACCAATCCCCCCTGGCTACACCCTCCTTTCAGGGAGCTGGAGAGAGCAAGAAGGTCTCCCTTCGGCTTCCTTTTCTCCAGGCTGAACATCCCTAGCTCTCTCAGCCTCTCTTCACCAGCTCCGTTGACCTTCTCTGTACCTATATCAAACTTCTGTAGCCCACAATTGCGTCATAACCAATGATCCTTATTTTCAAGTGATGTACAAATTCTTATTCGTAGACATATTCTTTGATTTACTTGATTTCTTGTCATGAGTGCTTGGTTATAAACTGCTTTCAGAGCTGTTTTGCTTCTTGCCCAAAGGAACTCTGCCAAGACAAGCTCTTCTTCATCCTCCTGGTATCTGGCCAAACCCAAACTGCACTGTAGTGGAAAACGTATGCCAGCTCTTCCCAGTGTGTTTTGGGTGGTAGGCGCTCCAGGGAGATGCCAGTCCAGAATTTGTAATATTTGTGTAAAGTTCTCGTCTTTATCTGCCAGGTAACTCGTAAGTGTGCTTGTAATCAACCAAGGTGAAAGCATAAGAGTAAATTGGAGACGCTCCAGTAAGGTAAAAGGTTAAACATTCAAATGTTAAGTTGGAAATAACTTTAAAAAAAAATAAAAGTTTGTGCTCTTAGTTACCTGGAACTTTAACTGCGTTCACATTTTCCTCCCACAAGGGGTTACTTGGTGCTGAGATAGAGCCCAGCAATTATTGCCTTTGGCTGATGTGCTTTTCAGAAAGCAACCTTTGCTTTGGTTGTGTTACTTCTACCCCTCGCTTCTTTTGCATGCAGTTGGAATTTCAAGGAGTGCTCTCCCTTCTCTGCTGCCACAATGTCAGTATTGTCTCCTTTGGCTTGTCTTGGACAGCTGAGATTTGGTGGGTTTTGATTTTTGGCTTTTTTCAAGAAACTTTATTTTCACTGCTCTGCTCTCCATTTTTTTCTTTTTTAAAGAAGTTTTACTCTAATGAACACCTTCTGTAAAGGCATTGGGAAATTTCTTTCCTTTCCCCATTATACTCTGGCCTAGGCTGTTTTGTTTTGTTTTGTTTTCTGGTAGGACATACTGGAGTCCATGCTGGGAGTCCCTCTGCTCTAGTGCTTTGTTTTCTCAGAAAGCTACAGCAGACATAGGGCATAAAACACTATGGTAACATTAGTGCGACTTTTGTCCTGACTGGGACTTTTTTAGATGCTGCCCCCTTTACAAATAGGTGTATTTTTTTGCTTATGGATTTTGGTGGCACTCACTCCCTGCGTGCTGTAGGAGCTGTACATGTCCTACATCTGCCATCTTTAAGCATTGCGAAAATCTTGTTTCTTAGTCAGACATTGATTAATTATGAACGCAGGCTTCTGCATAAAACATAAGCTTCATTAAGAGACACTCATAAGCAAATGCATAACATGAAATTGAAGAAACAAATAGTCCCAATGAGTCCCCTTTACAGAGAAATACAGATGTGTGACAGTCCATCATTATGCACAGCAGCTGCCCCCAAGGCAGCACTTCCAAACTTAAGACATTACCCACACAAACTGGTGCCATGGATCGAGGACGAGCGTGTATCCATGCTGGATTTTTAAAATCAAGTTTCAATTATTTACAAATCAGCTTCAAAAATTCTCATTTCTGTTCAGGCACATCGCAGTGACATGTGTAAGGACTTTGGGGAGACAGGAGTACGGTAGCGCATCAAGTACTGCACATCTGATCCACTGTCATAGGAGCAGGGATTTGATAACCCCACCTGGGCATTTACCGGGTTGCATCACTTTCAAAAGTTGTGATTGTCAAAAGAAAGAAGCTTTTTATCCAAAATTGATGGTTATGTCCCAGCAGACTTTTTAGAAATGGCAGATTCATCATCTGGGCACACTCAGAGCTGATCTAATCACTGCTTCAAAGTTCAGTGCCTAAATTGTGCCTCAGTGTCAGGAAGGATTTAGCCGGACGAGTTATATGTATTATTTGCCAAGGAAACAACACTGTGTCCCTAAATATTTGAATGAGTGTTGCTGTGTGAAACAGCAGCCCAGCAGTCATTAGGCTGAGTGTGCCAGGGACAAGTCCGCTGAGTGGCAGCTTCTGATGCTGCTTTGTTGGTGGGTGGCAATTGGTGGCACAGTACCCCTTTCGAACCAAATTTTTATAGCATCAAGGACTTCAGGGTTGTTATGCTTGCAAAAGCAAAGGATTGTTTTCAGTAGCTCTTGGGCACCTTGCTTTATGCTTTGTCCATCACAACCCAGCTCCTCTGCATTACTCTCCTTTGGTGTCCTTTTTTCCCTTCTGGGTTTCACGCAAAGTTCTGCTAAATTTACCACTTCTTTCCTCAAAACTAATAAGCGACGGAAAAACACTTTAAATGTGTTACATCAAGAATCTTAGCTTCAGAAAGCAATTCTCCATCAGTAATCTGTATGAGAAATACTTCAATGTGTGCTCTTCGTTTTCCTGCCTTTGCAAGAAGCCTTTAATTGAACCTGTTGCATTTTCCTCTGCCAGGAGACAGTTCTTGATGCTGGGCACTTCAGTAGATCTTGAAGTCTCATTCAGTGGTTTGAACTTTGTTCCATCAGCTTGTGGGGGAAGAGAGGAATGCATTGGGGAAATCAGTGCAAGTGGATTTTAATTCAGCAAGATTCTAATACGGGTCTTTGTCCAGTTTTTCATTTTTCTTTCTACTGGCTGTGGTGTGTTCTGCCAGTAAGCAAGAATTCAAAGTTAACAGGATATAAAATAGGGAAGAACAGATTCTTACCAGGTTTTCCTTGGCAGAAGCACATCAGTTTGCCCTTCCTAAATGACCTATGATGATCTAGCAAATATGTCCAAGTTGTATTGTTTATTGAGAAGTGATTTGAAAAGAACCAGGGCCCGGGGATATTTATTCTGAACTTTACTATGGCCGGATTGGACAAGTGACTTAAAATTTATCCATCTGTTTACTACTTCATGTTATCAGGTCGACTCTGGGCTTTTTATGGCTAAATGAAATTACAGTGTATTCGTAAAGATCCTAAACAGGATTGTCTTTCAATGTGTGAGCGGCAGTCAAGCACAGAAATGTTATGGTTGATACCCAGCAACTTACTCCTGCAATTTTTGTGTATCACAGATGAACAAGAGGCTTTGAAATCCATCATGAAGGACCTGGTAGCACTCCAGATGAGCCGACGTCACAGGCTGCCTGGATGTGATACCATGAAGAGTAAAGACACGGCTCACTCCAACAAACAGGTAACAGGCCATTTATTGAGTACTTGACACGGTTACCTGAAGACAGAAGAGACAGGGGGAGATTACAGTGGGTCTGCCCTCTGTGTCCTGCAGAATCATCCCAGGTGGATTAGCTCCCTATTCTTGCTCACTATTCTGTTTACTTAACCTTTATGGACTAAAGAGGGCACACTTTTGGTAATTTGCAACATCAACATCTTAATGTTCTGCCTTTTTCCCAGATGTCTTTTACATGGGGTTTGGTCTGTGTAGATTTCACTAAAAAGTTTACCAAGTGGTTTCCTGCTTTCATGCTCAGATTGCAATGTTTTTTAAATCACTTTTATTATTTTTAAAGAAAAAACACAATGCCAGCAGTCCACCCGTCTTGGGCAGCCCTGCAATAACAAACCAGTGTGCCTCTGCAGTAGAAGAAAAAAAAATTCCGGTAAGAAAACTGCCTTCCTATTCAATATTAGTAGCTATATATTAGGAGCACGTCTTCAAGTTGTGTGCAGTGAATATAGAATTCATTTAAGCAGGTGGAGAGGCCAGGAAAGCTTTTCTTTGCTGATGTTGTCATGACATAGCAGAATGATGTGCTTTTCGTTGTAGGGAAAATAGAACTCTAAATTCAAAAGGAAGCCAGGGAGCTGAGCAGCATAATGATAAAAAGGAAACAAGTATTTCCATTTCTGCCACAGTTTAAAGCAGTCTTTGGGATGGGGATGATGAAGTAATGCTGGTCTCATCTTCACGTGATTCAGTCTGCAGCTGAATTCAGAATGGAGACCCTGATAAAAGATAGTCAAACTGAATTTGATCCAAGAACAGTGGAGGGGATTGTCTAAAAGGCCCAACTTTCATGAACCTGAAATAACTTTGATTTAGTGAGGAAGGAAACATTATTTACAGGTGTCTGATTGGAGGCAGCGTCTGTAACAGGGGGGCGGGGGGTGTGCATCGTCTGGAGTCACCCAGTCATCTGTCACGTGAGGAGGGGAATGAAACCAAGCCTTAGGTGGGTATGGGGAGAAGTCCATTTTTCCAAAAGAAATACTTTTCCCCAGGTAATAAGTGGCGGAGTCAGTACTTGAAAGTCTCTCTGGGTTGGTTCAACATTGCTAGAGACTTTTTAGAGAAGGCTGTTGCATTGACTTTCTGGTAGAAAGAAAGGACAGAGTAATGTTGCTCTGTCCAGATATGCTGCATGTCATTGGCATGAAATACTTCAATGCCAAAGTAACAATTTCAGTCAAGAATTGTGCATTCTTTAATGTCTTAAAAACTTAAATTGAGCTACTGGCGGTTAGACTAAAGTTATCAGGAGAAGTGGCCTCTTTCAGTACAATAATTCTTTCTGGTTATATTCCTATTACGGGCTTAAGCTTTTTAGCATAGGCTTTAAAGTTCATGTCTGTCTCTTCCTTATGCTTTGCTCATAATCTACTTGTTCAGCTGGGATCTGGGATTTCCTCGAATGCGCTGGACAAATCCGTAGATGGAGTAGTACAAAATCTTTTCCAAACGACTTTGAAATGTAAATTCAGAGGTGTCTTAAATCAAAATCTGTAATCGTTTATGATACGACATCACAGAATTGGAATGCTGAAGTGCAAAACTTGGATTTGCTCTTACTCATCTCTTGGGACGGTTTATGGGAGTTCCTTTAAAAAGTGGTTTATGTAGGTGATAGGTTCATGCTTTCAAAGGAAACAAGATGTTTAACTCCTCTAGGTGCTCTCTGAAATGTAACTGCTAAGATCAGTTTGAATACCTTTTCTTAGATCTGTGAAAAATAGATATGAATGGATCCTTTGGAGAAATCACGGGAGATGGATACCAAATTCCACCCCCATTCCCTTTGTTACAAATTGCACATTGCTGCAGATCTGCCACAAATGACACATTTGAAAGCTGCAATGGCATTGGGGAAGATCTTTTGGTTTGCTCAGGTACCAGCGAGTTGAAGAAAGGTTTCCAAAGAACTCTGAAGATCTTCTACCGTTGTCTAATTTTAACTGGGGAGAGCTTTGTTGCTGAGCTGTTTCATCACCTAAAATACATCTTGAGGCCAGAAATTGAATCTGAAAAACTGTTAATTCAATTTAATCCAAACAGTTCTGTTTAGTTCCTTTAGAGCAGGCTACTTAGAGTAGTGTAGCATTTAAAAAATAAGATAAAATCTAGACCCTTATTTCTCTGAAAATCCTAATATAAAGGGATCGTTCCTCCATCCATTACGTCTAAGAAACAAGTGTTTCAGCAGCAACTGGCTGGTGGGCATCTGCTATAATTGATTATTCCTATGCTGTTTGTTGCATTTTTCCTCTACTGCTCAATTAAAACGAGTTCTTTACAGCTTGCTTCATTTTGGTGTTGTTCTAGAGTGAGTTCCTTCTCTTTCCCCATCTGAGACAAGAGCTTTGGTGGGAATTACCCGCCTGCAGGTGACAGTGGCTCCAATTGGGGAGCTCATTTGTCTCACTCAATTCTGTACCTACAGTGTGGCTGCAGGAATAGTGTGTGCTTGCAGTGATTGCATGGGTCCCTTTGAACTGCATTCTTGACCACTGGGCCTGCCAGATACTTCCTCTAGCTAAAGAGCATTTCCTGGCAACATTTTTTTGAAGTTCCTAGATGTATGATTGCCTATTGTCTAAGGCTTTCACAGATGGCTTAATCTATTCCAATCACATAAATTGTGCAGCAGAAATTATGGAGTCTTATCAGAGCAGATTTTTCCCTTTTATTTTTATCTTTGTGACCTAAATTGGGATTTGAACTTTGATCTCTGGAGTTGAAAGTTCAGTGTGTTGACTCTTCCGCGCCACGTGGCATCTTCGGAGTTCGCAGGGAGATGCGCAGGTTGCGCGATTGGTGCGTTTAATGGCCTACCAGAAGAGGTGATGACCCCTTAGCACTTTAAAAGATGTTAACTGGTTTAGAACTTCATAGTTTGAGTTTCAGGGGCTGCCTTTTTTTGCAAAAGCAGATAATTTAGTCTGTGCCTTAGGAATAAAGAATATAGAACATTCCGCAGCTTTCTCTTCTTGCTCTCTCCAGCTCCCTGAAAGGAGGGTGTAGCCAGGGGGGATTGGTCTCCTCTACCAAGTCACAGGTGATGGGATGAGAGGAAATGACCTCAAGTTGTGTCAGGGCAGGTTCAACTTGGATACCAGGAACAGTTTTGACACAGAAAGGGTTATTCAGCCATGGGGTGGGCTGCCCAGGCAAAGGGTTGAGGCACCATCCCTGGAGGGATTTAAAAGTCATGTTGACAGAGTGCTTAGAGACATGGGTTAGTGATGGGTTTTATCAGAGGTAGGTTGAAGGTTGGAATCAAATTTCTGAAAGATCCCTTCCAACCTAGATAATTCTATATTTCATTAACTTCTGATTAAATGACGGTTAATGACTGCAACTTAGTTTGTACCCCTTTCCTTCCCTTTTTCCTTTAACAATGTTTCCATTCCTCATGGAGCTGGGTTCACTTTCTGTCCACAGTCTGTGTCAGCTTCTGTGGAGAAAGCTGTCAGAGCTGTGTTCAGGTTAGACTTCTGAGAGTCTGATGCCTCCTGTGATCACAAATTGACCTGCTTTGTGTTTGGGCCTTACAATCATTATATGATCCATTTGTGTGCCTTTATCTCTGCTGGAATTGCATTGTGAACTGACCTTTTGTTCTTTCTTGTGCAGAATGATGTAAGGATAAAGTTTGAACATAATGGGGAAAGACGGTAAGTTTGGCTTCATTGCTTTGGTTCTTTGCTTAGTAGAATAGTTTAGTTCTCAGTAATTTAGGTTAAATGTTTTGTTGGCTTCACTTTCCTTGTTTCTCAATGAAAACCAACACAGAGCAGGTCATACACAACTGGGTTATTTCTAAAATTTAGTGTGTCATACAACCCTTTCCTTGGATTTTTTTTTTTCCCCTAGTATCTATCTGTAAGTGAGTTGCAGCACTATTAAACAAGGTCTTCAGCCTGAAACAAATTTAACTTGATAGTCTTATTTCAGCTGTGTTCCCCCTTGTTTGTTTCATTGAAGTAAAACCAAACAAAACTGATCAAATTAGTGTCATTCTTTTCTAGTTCCTCACTTCCTGATGACCTGTCGCTATCCTTGTCCTGCAGAGACTGGGCAACAGATACAGCAAGGGAAGATTTTTTCATTGGTTTAAAGCTTCCTTGTTATTTCCTTTGATACTTAGTTTTGAGATGCTTTCTTTTACAAAAGCCAAAATTAACTCAATTAGCATTTTTTGTGTTCGCAGTATTGTTTCCAATGGATAGAATTACCTAAACCTATCAAAGCAGGTCTCAAAAAGCCCAGCCCACCAAGACAAACTCTCAATACTGCTACGGCTGTTCAGGGGCTCTGTGAACCTACAGAAAGGCTCCAAACTTGTTTGCAGCCTCTATAAGGCTGTTCTTGAGCTCTCATGGACGGGTGAAAAAAGGGATCTTGATGCAGGTGCCAGTTTCCTTTTTCTGAAGGAATTAATGAATCTATATGCTCCTCCTTACATACCTCCTATGGGAATTCTTTGGTTTCTTCCATCCCAGACAGTGCTTTTAACAAGAAGTAGTTCATGGGTTTCATGATAAAATGTGAATTTAGTTGATAGTACAACAAAGCAAGTTGTATGTAGTGATCCCAGCAGCCTGTTCCCAGCTAAGGTTACCAGCTGAGCTGCTTAAGCGCCTCCTCAAGTATCCTACTTTGTCATATTCAGGTTTTTTTGTTAAAATAGAAAGGTAGAGGCATTATTTGTTGATTAAGTTTAGGCAGAGGATAACTTGTAAAGCCTTCCTCAAATATCGAACTGTTTCATTCACCAAAGTATTACGTGGTGAATTCTGTCACTAAAAAAACCCAACTTTTGGGCCTTGAGGAGAAAATAGAGAAGTAATTGTAGCTGGGGTCTGCTGCCACCTTTATCAGCCAGATCTTAGCGCTCTGCTGTGTCACGGCCATTGTGTACACTACAACGGACCCGCTGTGTGACATGTCACAATTCCTTGTGATGCCATGTTAGGACAAGGTAACTCGGAAGTTAAATCTTGTCACCGCAGCCCTATCATCTTGCCCATCTTCTGCCCAAGGGCATTTGAGATGGCACAGAGCTCAGGGGAGAAGAAACGGCTTTTTTNTTTTTTTTTTTTTTTTTCTGCAGGGAACATTAAAATGAAAAGGTTGATTGTGTGTTAGTCTAATTATGCAGTTACGCTCTCCTGAATTCCCCATTCCCAAAGTGGTATGCAGTTACAGACAGCAGGCTTGCACCGAGAATGTAAGTATGTGTGCTTGGTTTCAGAGGAGCTGCCAGATCTAACCACAAATATTTAAGGTGGTCAGGCAGGAATGGGCTCCTTAAACCCTGCAGTCCATGATTTTGTGTTAGAAGAGCGCAGAGAGTTTTTTAAACTAATAGAATTTGTGGCACCTGAGAACAGCTCTGCTTTTTAATGCATTGAGTGTAGAATGGAAGCCTTTATAAGGGGCTTCAGCTCAACTGAGAGCTAAATTACGTTTGTATGGTGCCAGAGTACTATAATTTCATGGATGGCTTTCTTAGTAATATGTAGAAAATGTTATTGTGGGGCTGCTTTTTAACAAGGACAATTATTTCTAAATAGTTGAACATTGTAGGACTGGGACCAAGACGAACTCTTCCTGGGAAGAGGCTAAGGAAGTCAACTAACACTAGACCTATTTAAAACAAAAGCTGCATATGCTGCAAGGATACTGATTGCTGGCAGAGCAGCTGGATGGATGTTTTGGAAACTAAGCCTTCTGTCCAAAGCATGGATTCAGCATGAAACTGTGTGAGCTTCCCTGGAAGTGATTCGGGGTTTCGGTGAGCTCAGAGCGTTGTCCCAAGTGAGCAAGATGGGGCTTGAGTTTGTCGACCATTCAGGTCTCCCTAGTTCTTCCTGATGGCAAAACTGTTGAGTGCTGCTGCTAATCAAGACTTTCCTGGTAGCCTTTCAGCTTTGGCAAAGTGGAATTGTTCCAAGTTGCAGCGGTGGGATACACAGCTACCAGAGGGCTCCCAGAACTTGCAGAAGGCTGTGGCCCCAAGCAGAGGGTTTAACTTGTTGGTAGTGGAAATGCAGCGCGGCCTCCTGGCCTGTGGAAGCAGATGGCTAGAAGTCTAGTTGCAGGAGCCACAAGGCAGGAAGAACCAACCATCTGGGCCTTGGACTGTGGAGAGAGATAAAAAGCGGGTTTTTGAGCAGTAGATGTCCTTGGTTTGCTAGAACAGCAGGTTGAAAACTATAGTTCACCCTTGAGAACTCCAGTTCTTGACCCAAGGCTGATTCTATTGAAGGTGGTAAAAGTCATACTTTTCCACGGCTGTCAAGGTAGTGAGTTTCTGAGTACTTGGTATTTTCCTGCAGAAGAGCATTCCAGCAAAATAAACAGTTTTAGATACTTTGCTGGAACTTCATATTACTACTTTGCCTAAGTCACAGAATATTACAGAATCACAGAATATGAGGGATTAGAAGGGACCTTGAAAGCTCCTCCAGTCCAACCCCCTGCTGGAGCAGGAACACCCAGAGCAGGTCACACAGGAACGCCTCCAGGCGGGTTTGGAATGTCTCCAGAGAAGGAGACTCCACCACCTCCCTGGGCAGCCCCTGCCAGTGATCCCTCACCCTCACCCTGAAGAAGTTTTTCCTTATATTGAAGTGGAACCTCCTCTGTTCCAGCTTGCACCCATTGCCCCTTGTCCTATCATTGGGTGTCACTGAGAAGAGCCTGGCTCCATCCTCCTGACACTCACCCTTTACATATTTATCAACTTTAATAAGGTCACCCCTCAGTCTCCTCCAAGCTCAAGAGACCCAATTCCCTCAGTCTTTCCTCCTATGGGAGATGCTCCACTCCTTTAATCATCTTTGTGTCTCTGTGCTGGACTCTCTCCAGCAGTTCCCTGTCCTTCTGGAACCGAGGGGCCCTAGGCAAAATGGTAATAAATACCCAACAAAGAAAAGTATGCTGTCATTTTCTGAAAAGTATGCGTGCGCCACAGGATTCTGCAGGGTTGTCCTGGGATGGCTGTGCCAGCTGCCGTTTTGGATTTCTTGAGGCCATTTGTATCTGAGAGTCTAAAACTCCTGCCATTCAGCTCGCGAGGCGAGGGGAAGGTCTGGGCTCAGGGAAGGGATCAAAATAATTTACATCTGTGCATATTTTGTGTGTCTGTCTGTCAGTCCATGAAGGTGCCCAGAGATGCACTATATATGAAGAACACCTGAGGAAGGAAGCAAAAGAATATGAGACTAATCTGCCTTCTATGAATATTCTGAATTATTGCAAGTCAGCTGTGCCATTGCTATTACAGCTGAAGCAGTATTTAAGTTTTGATTGATTAGGTCTCTGCAATAAAAAAAAAAAAAAAAAAAAAGCCTTTTCTTTTTTTTTTTTAACCTAAACTGGGCTGTGAGTGACAAGTGGTTGCCCAGTTAGTCAGATTTGCCTTCAATTTTTGAGAAAAAGCCCCTGCTGTGTTGCAGAGGATGTGAGGGATAACTCCACAGACTCTAGTGAGTCTGGGATCTGGGTGTTCGGGGATGTCTGAGCTGGTCACATAGAGGGCTAATGTGAAGCTAAGGCCACAGGCCACCTTTGGAAGAGAGGGTTTTCAGATTCCTTTGTGGCCCACTGGTGCCTTCGCGCATGAGTTAGGACTAGCTTTGCTGCGGGAATGTTTGTCAAAACCTTTCAACTGGAATGCGATTGGAGCTTTTTAGGGAGTGAATTGTGAGCTTGGCTACATGAGAACTTCAACCAAATCTTTTTCTGTTCTTTGGGCCTTCTGCAGCTTTTAATTCAACTCTCACTGAACGTATTTGGTTGTCTTGTGCCTGAGGGCAGTATTCTTTATGCCAAAGTGCACAGGAGATCTTTATTTTCTTACGTGAAAGAAATTTATTCAGTAAATGATACTTTTCTATCGAGGGACAAGGGCATTCTATTTGAAATCTCTTGAAAAGTGGTCCTTTTCCAAACAGTTTGACAGAATGCAGAGATGAAGAATTCCTTGCTAAAATCGTTAATTCAAACTAAAAAGGTTCACTACCTGCTTGAGGACAAAAGGAGAACATTCAAATGTGGTTATAGTGGTTCAGGCATTCAATTACATTGTCAAGTATATCTCTGAATTCAATCAGTGACTCTCTTTCATTCCAGAATTATCCCATTTGTCCGTCCTGTGCGCTATGAAGACGTGCAACAGAAAGTGAAAACAGCCTTTGGGCAGCCACTGGACCTCCACTACATGAACAATGAGGTACAGAGCCTTGTTACCATTGCTCAGAACCTGTAGCACTCTCTCTGGGTGACCCCTGCTTTTCCCATCCCAAATTCTCTACCCTTAAATTTTCAGCTCTTCGCGTTAATACGAACCGTAACTCAGTCACACTGTCCCAGGGAAAACGTGCCAATAGTGACAAAACAGCACCCGATGTGTGTAGTATGAACATCAGCACCTTGCTTCCTTGTACTGGTGGTGTTTGGGAGACTCTCCTGGGGAAATAAACAAAGTATTTGAAGTGGTTTAACTGTTGACTGTTCAAGCTGCGATTTGACTGTAGAAGAGAGTGTCTGAGCATAGTTCCATGGGGTCTTACTACCAAGTTTAAAATTCTTCTTTGATTCCCTATTTCAAAGTCTTAACTTTCTTTGTACTGGTCTCTTACCGGAAACCCAGTTTTCATTTGCTCATTAAGTCTGGATTTGTACGTATTCTGATACAGTGTTTTCATCAGGGAGGCAGGGGCCCATGTCTGACTTGTTCTTTGCAAACAACAAACTCAGGCAGCAATTAATGGTTTTGTGGCTGGTGTCTGAGAGAAATTTATATAGGATCAGCCATTTCTCTGATGGCGTGGGAGGAAAACCTTGTAAGAAAAGAACAGTAAAGCAGTATCATAATGAAAATTTGGCATAATTGAACAAGCAGAATCTAATCTTATATTCTGTTGGTTTTTTTTTTTTCCTTAATGTTTGTTCCAACAGCTACTGTAGAAGTAGACTTATTTTTTCTGTCTTTTCAAATGACTTTTTTTTTCCTGTTCTTTATTTTGCAGCTCTCTATTCCTTTGAAAAATCAAGATGACCTGGATAAAGCAGTAGATCTCTTAGACCGAAGCTCTAATGTGAAAAGCCTTAGAATATTATTGCTGTCTCAGGACAGAAACCATGTAGGTAACAATTTCTGTGACTGCAGGAAAATGATGGTTTGTACCCTTAAGTTTCTGAAACATGATGGCTGCCTTGTCTCAGAGTAACAGGGATTGGTAAAATCACTCTTCACAGACACAAATGCATATGTTTATCCTTTTCGCTTTGGCTTAGTTATTGGTATCTCTTTTTTTTTTTTTCTTTTTTTTTTTTCCTGGCTTCATCAGCTGTTCAAGGACTCAGACATTGGAGCTTTTAAAGCTGTAATATGAAGGCTATTTTATATCAAGTACCCAATAACTATACTCAGAAAACACTTAATGACTTTGGTTTACAGAGAACTTTTTTTTTTTTTTTTTTAACCTTTGATTAATAGGACAGTGTTGAAAGTGCCTGTAATTATCTTGCCTGAAGAAAGCACAGGTTGTCCTTGAAGACAAGCAATTAACACTTTTTTTCCTGGGTGAGAAGCCTGAGGACAGCTCCCAGTGATTTTTCAATTCTGTAGCCTATTGCACTGAATCCAGCCTTATTCTTAGTAAGAAACTAAGCTGCTTTTAGCTAAATAATGGTGTGTTCGCACCTAAGATGAATTTGATTGTGTCTTGGTTCACTCTCCTATAGCACAGGTGACTGTGGCAGTGAGTGTCAATGTGGTTTGCACTTTTCAGCAGAAAGGATCATAATGTGAGATAAGTATTTAAGTCNTAAGTATTTAAGTCAAGCTCCCAGGGCTGCCCATTTTGGGCAGTGAATTGAAGTGCAAGCTGAAGAGGGCAAAAAGAGTCAGGAGTTTCCTTTATTCCTGATCTGTAACTGGAGAACTTTGTTCACCCAACCGATGTTTTGTTTTGTTTTTTCTTTTTCAGAATCAAGGTCATAAAGGTTTTCAAGCCAGAAACCTTGATAGCTTAGATATTTTATTTGCAAATTACTGAATTCTCTTGAAGAGTGTGACACAAAAAGCTACTTTGTCAAGAGTCTTAAAAGCCCTGTTGGTGTTACGTTGTGGATCTTGAATGTCCATCCCTGTTCAAGTTCTGCAGAATGTGAGCTCAAACTCTTGAAATAATCACACCTGTAGTTCCTGGAACTGTCAGAAGAACTTAAATAGACTCCTAGCTATTGCTGAATTTGATACTTCATGTTAATAGAAATACAAAGACCTTCAAGAGTCTTAAGTGCCCTTTCCCAAATGACTGCGTGCCAAAAGCTGGAAAGGTGTAGGAGGGGATGATGCTGTTCCTTGTCCTGTGCCCTTTTCCCTAAGTGTTCGATACTGGCTCCTCTGAAGACAATACTTGGCAAGAAGGCCTTTGGTCTGACCTAGTGAAGTCAGACTTTGTTCTGTGTTGTCAGGAAACTGTAAAAGGTGGCCTCAACTTTTGGTAGAACACAGTAAAACAATCCTATTTTACAGCCCTCTATTAATTTCAGTGTCTTCAGGCTTCAAATCTGACCTTAGATGATACCATCTAAGTTTTACATAAACCACCTACTGTAAACACCTAGTAAATCTCATCCCCCACCAGGCAGTAGCCAGTGCTGTGGTCTTGTCCTTGAATTAGCTGTTTTTTCCTCTTTTGCTCAAAGCAGAAACAAACAGCGAAGTCTTCAGTAAGTGCCACTGTTTCCCCCCTCTCCTCTGACTTCCTCTTCGTCTCTGAGTTGCCTGACGAGAGAGCCCTACATGTGATAAAGTAAAAGCCCACAAGGCTGAAGGAGGTTTCTTGGCTCATGATCTCATCCCACTGAGGGAGCGGGAAGCATTATTTTTCCTGAAGTACAGGATGCAGATTTTGTTTTGGTTGTGCTCTTTTCTTTTTCTGGGGATGGAAAGGTAATGCCATGACTTTGGCACGAATATGTACATAAACCGAATTAACTTTACAGCAGTAGCTGTATGACTAGTACTGAGGCCCTGTGTTTGTGAATATCATTTATATTAATTATATTAATTTTCTTGTGCCTATTTCTGTGACTCATTTTTGCTTTCTTTTATCAAGCTGACTCACTTGTGTTGTCAGTCCTGTCTTTCCATTGGGAAACTAATGGGAAAAACTGGTGAAGTTGAACACCTAGAGTTCTATAAACCAGACCGTCTGCGTAAACGGTGGGACCTCTGCACCCTTTATTCAGCTCCTATTTGTGGTGGAATTTATGTAATTAAAATCAGGCTCCCTCCTTAATCTGTGCAAGGGTAAATTCTTATTAAATGAGCAATGCTTAAACGTTTACTTTTTTTGATTGTGTGGCCTCATGGTTTATTTGCCAGTCATATTAAAATAATTTTTAGAAGTCAGAATTAATTTCAATATCTTTGATTCTGCTCATCTCAGTACAGTAAGTTAACATTAGTTAAAATGTGTAACATACAAGAGAATATTATTTCCTCTTGTGAAAGTAGGTACTCTGGACAAGAAGATTAAAACTGTAAGTGTCCATGAGTATTGAGCCCCTCCTTTGACATATGTAGGGTCTCATTTGCTTGGGGGAGGTTGGCAATTCACTGTATTCATATGTTCAGATCTTAATAAACCATCCTCAGACAGTTGGTGGCCTGTTAAGAGCCCGCATTCCCTGTATCATCTGTGGAGAGAGCACAGAGGTGTCAGCAGCCTGAAGCTAAATATTTTCGAGGAGGGCACCGTCTTACTGTCCTAAACTGCAAAACCAATCCACAATTCCCCTTCCTCCAAACCAGGACAAGTTGCCTCTTCCATCATTCTCAACAAATGGAGGAGAAGTCCTTTGACATGTCTCCTTTCATTCCTCTTCATGATTTGAATGAGAAGATGAGACCATGGAAAAATGATCTTTAATTAGATTATGTCAATGTACATTCATGGAAGGGTGAATAAAAAGAAAAACAGCTTTCATCTTGGCATCCCCAACTATGTGCTCTCTGGAATTTATCTGAATTGTCAGTTTACTCTTTTTAAAATTGTGAGGAGTCAGGATGCTGTCTAGCTGATTCTGAAAGAGTGGAAGATGTGTAATTTATCTCTGCTGACCAAGGAGGCTGAGAGAAATCATGGATTCCCGAGGTCTGGTCTCTGGTATGAGCCCTTCCCTGTTGGTTTCATGGGCAGCTGCTAATGGAAGACAAACATTCAGAGTTGGGAATCCTGTGTTCGATTGAGGCTGGAGCACAGTGAGCTCTAGTTGTTCGACTCCTGTTTCACACAGTAACCATGAAGCTTGCTCTCTTGCTGCCTTTATTGTTTGTGTTCTGTGAAGTTAGTAAGATTTCGGGCTCTAGAACTCTGTCTCTCAGCTGCTACTGTTTCTCTTGCTACTAAACATAATGATTTTGAAACTATGGCCGAGCTGCTTGAGCTCCTCAGTCTCACTTCATTAATTTTCTTCACTTTACCCAACAGACCAGTTCTTCACCCCATTCTGGACTCCCCAAACAAGTCAGGATTAAAACTTCCCAATCTGTGGGGGATGTGAATGTGCCCTATCAGCAGCCGGAACCCAGAAGTAGGCATCTGTCTGTCAGTGAGTATTTCTGCCACTTCCTCTTGTCTTTGCTTTCTGAAGCGTATGTTTTGGGCACTAGCGTTTATGGTATAGCTTTATGAAAGCCATGAGAAATTGAAAGGTTATTCAAGGACAAGGCAGTTAGTTTTCAAAAAGCTTTTAATATGTTTACAATAGAACATTTCGAAGTTCTTTACTAAGCTGTTGAACAGCTGAGGAGCTGCTAAAGGGGATGTCCTAAAGCCAGATTCATTGAGGTTAGAGATTTGGAAATCTTACATGAGTCCATTAAGCTTTTTATTTAGATTGGCAATTCTAGTTCATGAAACTGAGATTTGTTTGGGGTTTTTGTTGTTGTTGTTGTTTGTTTGTTTTGTCTTTTTCTTTTCCTTTTTTCTTTTTTTATGTTGGGCTTTTGGAATCTGGCCTTGCTCCTGAGATCAAACATTTCAGTAGCAGTTCTGGAATTGCCACTGCATGCCTAAGCAGTGCCCTATGTACCAGTGTCCATCATCTTTCATTCCTGATTACCAGATGAGGAGAGCACTGGCACAACTGCACAGAAGATCATGAGAAAAGTCAGAGCAATATGTACCTTTATCTCATTTCCTTTGTGTTTCTGTAAGCTCATATTTAGTGGCAAGGTTCATGTAAGAATCCTGTGATTTTTATGATTTCTCTCTCTGGTAGATTTGTCTGAGTTGTCCCAATTTCTGTGCTGTAACCTCCTGTGTAACTAGGCAGTGCTACGCAGATCTGTGGTTGAAGGATGCTCAAAGCTGTTAACTTTTTATATGAAAAAGTAAAACATCTGAAACTGCTTCAAAGACTTTTGGGTCAAAAAAAAAAAAAAATCGGTGGTTTAGAATCTGGCTTCTGGGTGTGAAACTGAGCGAGCAGTGAAAGAGCAGGCAGAAGATGAGCAGTAGTAGGGATCTACAGCCTAAGGGCTAGAGCCCAAGATGGTGTTCTGTGGAAATTACTTTCACTTTAGAAATGAGGCTAAATTTTACTGGGAACAGCAGCGGAGGATGGCTGGTTTTGTTACAACAGCTATTGTAGGGTTTGTCAGACCTAATGTTTCAGATGGCAGGTGCTGCAAATCATGAGGGCAGAACTAGGAGCTGGGAATGTCCGAGTTGGTTTGTTTCCAAGTTCTAAACCAACTCCCTTCATGGAAGCCAAGTCCTTTGGTCTCATTAACTGTAAACTTGAGGCATAAGTGCTACAGGACTTTAGATCAGTATTTGCAATGCGATCCTAGTGTAACATAATAAAGCCAATTAAACTGCAACAGTCTTCACACTGTGGTGGAGGTCTAAACTGGAGTCAGATCCTCACTGTCCTGGCTAAAGGTAATGGGAAGAGGAAGCTCAGTAGAGAATGACGTGAGAATGGGACCAGTGGTTCTCAACACTAGGCTTGTCCAGCAGACCTTACTGTATCCTGTCTACAGGCTGTTGAATCCCCTTCTATGCAGTTTGCTTTCATGAAGTAGCAAACAAACAGAGAAGTGCTGAAAGCTTGTGACTGAAACTGGGACAAAAAGGGTTTTCCCATCCTTTCTAGTTAGAAGTTTATATGCATAAAAAGAGCAACATTCCTTAGTCCTATGAAGAAGGTAGTGGTATCCATGCAGTTTGAACACCACATTTCTTTTTTCACAGACAAATTCAATGCCAAAGATATTGTATCTAAAAAACATAATTAAAAAGTTTTTCCCCTTTATTGGCATTTTAAGGTATCCAAATAACGGTGCCAAAGCTAACAGACTGTACCAAGTGTCTGTCGGTAAACAGTATATTAATAAGGGGCCCCTTTGGTATTCCAGTTGTACAGACCTTTTACTCTAATCCCAGCGTGTGATGCTTTCTCATCAGCCTGTCATTCATCAATCGAGAAAGCACTGGTTTTATTTTCTGAACATGTCAGAGTACCAGAATGTGAAATTACTAAGAGGTCCAGAAGAGCTCTGCTTCTGTCAGAGGTCTGATAGTAATTTGGCAAATAGCTCAGTCTTGAATCAATTCTTTCTCCCTTCTCTTCTTCTATCTTTGATTTGGAAAAGGAATGTACCCCTCTTTCCCAGCATTTCAGCCATAGAGATTTTCCTATTCACACCATGACACGCAATGAAAGTCAAAGCGTAGTTCAACAAGAGCTGTTTGCACACAGGAGATATATCTGTGTAGTTCCTGTCCTCTTAAGTGGTTGGGCCTCAAGCCTGCTGTCCCCAGTTCAGATTTGGAAGTAAAGATAACTTTTATTTAAAAAAAAAAAAAGTTGCTAAGCATTCTGGCAGCACTTGTGTTTTTTCCACTCACTTCCTTTGATATACATTGATTTAGTGCTGACTTCCTTTTCCTGCCCAGTGGTGGTGGCCGTTCCACAATAGCAGCTGGGCCAATGCCAGCGGGACGTGGGCTCCCTTTGGCCGGCCATGGCACTGCATCGGAAAGAGTGAAAGTCAACTCCCGTGACTCACAGCTGCCCCAAAGCACGTTCTCTTGTTTATCTCCACGCCAGTTGGCTTGTAATGTCACATGAGCACCGCTGAACTGCTTGGAAAACCAGGTGATAGCTTTGAGTAGTAGATTTTAAGTTTTTTGTGGGTATATATCACCCCCTGTGAACTCTAAGCCATTCCAACGTTGAGTTGGCTTTTTTTCCCTTCTGTGGTCCTCTGAAAGGTGTGCGTGCTACTTTTCAGTTAGCTTAGACTCATTGAATCATAGAATGGTTAGAGTTGGAAGGGACCTTAAAGATCATCAAATTCCAACCCACCTCCCACCAGACCAGGTTGCTCCAACCTGACCTTGAACCCCTCCAGGGATGGGGCAGCCACAGCTTCTCTGGGCAACCTGGGCTGGGGTCTCGCCACCCTCACACCAAAGAATTTCTTCCCCAGATCTCATCTCAGTCTCCCCTCTTTCACTTTAAAACCATTACCCCTTGCCCTGTCGCTCCATTCCCTCATAAAGAGTCCCTTCCCTTCTGTTGACCTCCTTCAGGTACTGGAGGGCCATTATAAGGTCTCCCCTGAGCCTTCTCTTCTCCAGGCTGAACACCCTCAACCCTCTCAGCCTGTTTTCATAGGAGGAGGTATGATCAACAGGTCCATGGCCTTCCTGTGTTGAGGACTCCAGAGCTGACACAGTACTCCAGGTGGGGTCTCACAAGAGCAGAGCAGAGGAATACTCTGCTTCTGTTGGTGTTCACCTTCACTCTGTATTGCAACAACTTCTGTAGAAAATATTTTCCTTGGGAGAGCATTTGCTGATCTTTACCCATCTTTCATAGCACCTGAGTACACACAGTTAATTAAAGACAGCATCATAAATAGTCCAGCTTGAGAGCTGATCAAAAATGTTCTCTCTGGCTTCATGGGTGACCTTGAGCACATTGGCTGGGCCGCAAGGGTTTTTTGGTGCTCACAGCTGTACTTGGTGGGAGCTGCAGGTGGGTAGGTCACTGCAAAAAGTGTTTTTGTATCTTCCTGTTCCTAAAGTATCATCTTCTTTGAGGTCTGCAAGGAAAAAATAAATTCTAGGGGGGAAATTTAAAGTTTCTCTCGGTAGGTAGCACAAGAGAAACTCTTCAGGTAGTACCATTAAGAGGTGGCTGAAATGTTCTCATCCTTTAGCCCCTAAATGTACTCTCTGTCCATCTGCTGATCTCATCCAGTTAACACAAATTGCAGAAATTACCTCCATGTGGATTTGCTCAAACTAGTCATCGAATTACAGAGTTGTCTAGGTTGGAAGGGACCTTTCAGATTGTCTAGCCCAACCACCAACCAGTGTCCATCATACAGTTTCATTTTTTCACTCAGTAAAACAGAAATGTGGGATTATTTACCCAGGTAAGAGTGCTCCCATGTGATTCTGGAATTGCTCAGTGTCTGTATAATTAGTTCAGCTGATGATGACAAGCAGGGATAGTGCTGCCAGTCAGGGTAAACTGTACCAGTTGAGGCAAAATCAAGAGAGATTGGTTGTCCTGACAAATGTGTTCTTTAGTGGAGCTTAGCAGCAAAGTGAAGTTTATGCCCAAGAACCAGGGATTCCTGGGGTCCTCTGCCATCCCTGAGATACTGAAAATTATGCTCAGAAGGTTGAGCAGGAAAGATTAGAAATAGGTGTCTGCTCTGTTAAAAGCTTCAGCAATCCCCTAGTCTTGGCTAAAATGTCAGCACAGGTGCTCCTCAAACAGTTTGTTTATCGAGATGGCATCTCCTGGTTCCATTTTTGTCCAGTCTGTTGAGGTTCACTTCAGAGTTGCTGGAGAGAGATCTAGTGTTAGAGGTGAATGGGTTTTTTGTACATGCACGTGCAGTCTCGTTTCAGTAAGCATAAATATAAAAAATGTCCTCCTTTCTGGCCCAGGTTCCCAGAACACAGGCCGCAGTTCACCACCTCCTGGGTATGTTCCAGAGAGGCAACAGCGCATCGCTCGGCAGGGTTCCTACACCAGCATCAATAGCGAAGGTGAATTCATCCCAGAAACCAATGAACAATGTGTAAGTATGAGCATTAGGATGAGAATAAGCAAGTCTGGCTGTTAAGGAGGTCTCTGCTTCTCTCTGGGTGCTCTTTTTCACAGAATCAGGGAATTGTCAGAGCTGGAAGGGTCCTCAAGAGATCCCCCAGTCCAATTCCGCTCCTAAAGCAGGGTTGCCCAGAGTACATCACTCAGGGCTGCAGCCAGGCAGGTCTGGAAGGTCTCCCAAGAAGGGGACTCCACACCCTCCCTAGGCAGCCTCTGCCAGGGCTCTGCCACCCTCACCCCAAAGAAGTTCTTCCTCCTGTTGGAATGGAACTTCCCACTTTCCACCTTGTGCCCGTTACCCCTCATCCTGTCACTGGGAACCGCTGAGAAGAGTCTGGCTCCATCCTCCTTCAACCCGCCCTTCAGATACTTAGGAAAAATAATGTCTCCCCAGAGTATTCACCAGCTGCAGTTACATATAAACTGTGTTTCAAACTTATTTATAGTTGGCCCTTTGTTGAACTGCCAGAAACAGTTGCCATGTGCCTTGGGCATTGGCTCTGCCCCTCTGAGTGAGCAGTTTTGGGGTGTTTGACACACGTATGCCCAGGTTTCCTATTACCGGGTTTCTGTCACCCTCTTGCATTTGAAACTGCTCTTTCCATTCAAAAAAGTCGGAAGCAAGGCCAAAGGGCGACGTGCAGGTAGAGGCAGCGATGCAGCAGCACTAGCAGAGACTCCGTTCACCAAAGCCAATGGGATCAAAAAGCTCACAGTTCGGGATCAAAAGGCAGCATGAGGCTCACTTAAACTTCCAGTTTTCCAATCTGTCAGCACCTAAAGCAATGTCTCAAATTTGCTACATCCTTAATTTCTGTGGGAGCTAAAGGCAAAATGTAGATTCACACTAGTTTTAGATTCCCCTTTGCCACCTGGATGTCCTCCAGTCCTGGGGACCCTGATCTTCTTGCACAGCCTCTGCCAGGTGTTGGAGGGAACTGATGTTGTCATGTGATTTCTTTGTGTTGCAGATGCTGGACCCATTAAGCAGTGCTGAGAACTCAGTGTCAGGAAGCTGCCAGTCCTTGGACAGGTCAGGAGACAGGTACAAATGTACAAGCTGGTAGGAACTTCAGTGCTCAAATTGAGATGCCAGTTGTACTTAAGCAAAAGTTTGGTTTCCATCTCGTAAATTTTCTTGAAGAGAAATAGGAACTTATTTCCTACTTATATCCCAGTATAATTCTTAGAGAGAATTATCGATGTCTTGAGGCTGTTCTATTTTCTGGAAAAACCAACAAACTTGGGCCTCAGTAGCTCTGTTACAAATACAAAGTTCTAAAGCATGCTATCTGTGTGGAGTCCAGGCTCTGAGAACATCTGGCTGCAGGGTATTTAAATCTCTTTTAGGCAAGGCCCTATTTGTTCATTTAAAAACCCAAACTATTCTAAGGTTACAGAAATATATCATTACACTAGATTCCTATGTCCTGTAAGATGGAGTGTTAATTCCAAAGGTAAATAAGGGGGCTTTTCCTTTGATGAATAATTTATCTTAGTCCAGTGCTCTAGATCTTCTTTCTTCCTTTCTTTGCTGCTGCTTGAGATGCTGGTTGGCAGCTGTAGGTCCTACTAACTTGAACAGCAACTGTGGCTTCCCAGCACAGTAATATTGGACTTCAGCATGTTTTTAAGGTTCCTCCAAGCTGATTCCTGTAGGTAGTGTATGCTTTTATGCCAGGCACTTGAGGTTTGGTTTTGTAGCCGTTCACTTGCTCCACTTTATGGAGCCACAAGAAAGCACTAAGAGTTAATCTGTGTGTATGTTTGCATTCATTTACTTGTGGGGGGAGGCATTGCTAACTTGTTACATGTCCCTCCTACCTGTTGTACTCTCTCCCTGCCATAACTGGAGAAGGGGGGGAAATAAAAAAAGCTTTCCTGGTTATTCCTGGTAGCAGAGGCAGTGTCTGGGAAAG
Source organism: Jacana jacana (assembly GCA_013400555.1). NCBI lineage: Eukaryota > Metazoa > Chordata > Aves > Charadriiformes > Jacanidae > Jacana > Jacana jacana. The sequence continues at coordinate 27,706 of VZTM01019950.1, read as the reverse complement.
CTTCTGTTCTTTATGTAGTCAGAAAGGAATCTCTTTTGAAAGTCTGAAAGCTCTGTGAGGCTTACTCTACTTACACTGGTTAACAAAAAAAAAAGTGCTAATAACGTGGCTTTGGCACAGGTTGAGCTTGTGTAATCTCTTAAGAGATGTTAAGGACCTTCTGCCAAACCAAGGGCCATACTTAGGCTTGCTTGAGGAGCCCTGGTTAGTGGGGAGAAACGTGAGGGTTGTGAAAAATGTTTGTGTTCAGGCTCGCTCATTAGCTGCTGGGAGAGAGAGAAGTGCACAGGAGTTTTCATAGGAAGAATTTCTCCCCCCTCCAGGGTAAATCACTTTCCCCCTCCCCCCAGGGTAAATCACTGGGGGGCCATGGTTCCCATTATCCGCTGCCCGGGCAGCATCGTGCTGCCAGTGGTACTCTGTGCTGTTCTTCCTCTTAGCCTTGGTTTTACCCTTCCACTTCACGTGTCTGAAGGAAGCCCTGGGTCTTAGACCAGTGCATAAAAGGTGCAAAGTTAACAGAGATGGTGACACTGGGAAATAGCCTGGCTTGCTTGGCCTTAGCCTGACTTTAGCTTTTGAGATGTAGTGTGAAATTACTGCAGGGACATGGATTTGAGAATCACTGTTACTTAAAATTCCATGTAGTTTTCACTCCAGTAGGTAGCAAAATTTATTCTTGCCTTCTCTCTTCAATAGTCCTTCTTTTCGGAAGTCACGGATGTCAAGGGCACAAAGCTTTCCTGATAACAGACAGGAGTTCTCAGGTATGTCAGTTTCCAATATAATTTGATCCAGACATTTTCTACTGTTTGCTGGCTACCCTCCATGCTTGCTGGGGTTGTGCAAATAGAAGTACTGGAGATATGTTGATTGAAAAACTGTGAAGTTATTTATTACCTTTTTCTTAAAAAAACCTGCTGTTACAGGAAAATTCTGTCTTTAGTAGGTATGCTTTTAATGGAGCCTTACTTCTCTCTTGCCATCTCTTTCCAGAGCGCGAGAATCAAATCTATGACAAAGCAGGGAAAGGTGGAACCTACCCGCGGCGCTACAACGTCTCCATGCAGCACAAAGACTACAACGATGGTGAGTTGGCTTCGGACCTTCTATTCCAGGCTTAAAAAAGAAGATGAAGTAACAGCAACCTCCATGGTCGAGTGGAACTCCTAGTTGAAGAGTCTGGAAGTGCCCTGATCTTTGCAGTTAGTGCTGGAGTTGACGCTGTGATGTGCGATGCCATGTTTTCATAGCAGCCTGGGATGGGTGTTTGCAATACTTTGTTGACTTTGCCTTTTCTGGGGAAATCCAGGCTGACTGGTAACTGCAGGTGTTGAGCAGTGGACGTAGTTATTAGCCTGGGACATGTATAGTGGGTTCCTACCTCAGGGGATTCATTTTGCTTTGCTAATTCACCGTGTGAACTTGCTTTTGAGTCTTTTAAATATACCAGTGACTTAATCACATCTCTGCTCGTCAGATGGCTTTATGCAATTTAGTTTCTCAGAGTTTCATAATGGGTGCAAGTTGTTATAATCTTTGTTTATGTTTTTTATTTGTGAGTCCAGGCACGTTGTCTAGAAAGACCTTCTGTCTGTGTAGTTGTTAACAAGTCTCGGAGCTTGTGGGGTAGCCTCTAAACCATATTTTTGCTTCGGAAAGCAAGCGTAGATCCTGCACTGCTGCACTGAGGGCATTGCAAAGTGTTCTCTTCCTTTGGGGATGATCCAAAGCTGTGCTGGGCTCCAGCAGCATCAGCCCTGGAACTTATTTTCTTGCATCTTGTCTGGATGACACTTGAGTCTGCTCTGTGAGAATGGACCAGAACACTTTTTTTTTTTCTCTCTGCCTTCTCTTCACTGCTTAACCTCCAGCTATTACCTTCTACTTGCAAATGTATGCTGGTTTTGCTATTTTAAAATTTTACTCTTTTCTCCAGGCCGGAGGACATTTCCCCGGATACGGCGTCACCAAGGGAATCTTTTTACCTTGGTCCCTTCAAGTCGTTCCTTAAGCACCAATGGAGAAAACCTGGGGCTGGCGTTGCAGTACCTGGACCCCCGGGGGCGCCTGCGAAGTGCTGACAGCGAAAATGCCCTGGGTGTGCAGGAGAGGAACATCCCCACCAAATGTAAGCACTCACCCTGGCAATGACAGCTGGAGGAAGACCTGCCCAGGTTACAGCCAAGAAAGGCTTTCAGAGATCAACTCCAGGCCTAATATATTGCCACAACTTGATGTTTCACAAGCCGTTCAAAAACCATGTAATTACATGGCTGTGTTTTGAGACTGGTTGGTCTCACCTGTAGGATGGATCCTCTTCTTCTTCTAAGAATATATAGTCTTGCACTGGGAGCTGGCCTTTCCTTTAGAAAGCACTGGAAATTCAGCAAAGTAAGAAAAAAATCCTGTAAGTTGATTGGATCTGGATGATCTACAGGGTTCTTAAGTCAGACTAGCTTTGTTTATTTTCTTGAAACATTAACATTTATAGTCAGGCTTGTGGGTTACAGTTATTTTACTCATTAAGGGCTGTGTTTATTTCACTTGCTCATTAGTGGAAAGATTTACTTCTGTATTAATAGCATTCCTGGGTTTTGGGGGGAACTTTCTATTACAAAAATAAGAAATCAAACATAAATCAGTACTGATGAACTTCAGATATACCGAGCAGTAATTTAAGGATTAAAATGGAGACATTAATGCAGCATAGTAAGCAACACACTAGAACACCAACTGGCAGTAAATCTGATTAAATTAGACATGGCAAAACTAATCTCTAAGATCTTCTGTATTTTCACACTGTCCAGATGGCTGGTGTTCCTGCCTTTGTTTTTAGAGTTTCTTGTTAGATACAAGATCATGGGACACATGATGTGTCTGGTAGCATCATTTTCGCTACCAGTTTGAGCTAAAGAACTGGTCTTTGAGCAGTGCATTGGGCTATGAAGTGCATTCTGGAAAACTGGGTTCAGGTCTTAATCTCTGGGTTGGGATACTGTTCAATACTCAACCCAGGGCAGTAGAACACTGAGAACTTCTAATTCCCTGCTGGGGCATTGGAGGCAGCTGCGTTAGCTGGTTCTTGGGTCTGTTTTTATTATAGTCTGATTGTTCAGCAGATAAAGAATATACCTCTGCTCTGCTTACGTTATGGCCCTTGCTGTATCAGTTTCTAGTAGGGAATTAGGACTTCTAATTTTTCTGGTGGAGAGAGAGCCTTGCAGTGAAATCCTTCTGGCAGTAGAAGGAACCCCAAACTAACTAGTGGTTGGCAAAGAATTCAGAAGTAATGTCCTTCAGGTTGTCCCAGAAGCTTAACAGCCGTTCCCAGCTGAGCGGGATTGATTTAGAAAGTCTGATCCAGCTCTTTTTCATCTGATGCATGTAGTAAATACAGATAAGGGGTGAGAAGATGCTGTTTAACTGCTGCCCCATCTCTTCAGGTAGTGATATTGTAGAATCCACTTTACTGGTGGAATGAAATGTCATCAGCCTCATTGAATAACTTGTCTATAAGTATATCTTGCAAAAATATGCCTTGGAGTTTTCTTTTAATGGGACACGAGTCAGCAGGTCCTGAGGGTCTGAACAGTTGGATTCTATTCAGAGTTCTGCCACTGGCTCCCTTATACTGGGAGAGCCCACCATGTATATTTCTTCAACTGGAAAATATCTATTTCGACCCAGTGTGATGGGGTTAATCTTTGAAAAAATCACCATTATCTTTAAATAATCAAGAGAAATTGTTACTGTTCTTTTTTAGCTCCAAGCGCTCCAATAAACTGGCGCCGAGGGAAGCTGCTGGGCCAGGGCGCCTTTGGCCGTGTGTATTTGTGCTACGATGTGGACACAGGCAGAGAGCTTGCAGCTAAGCAGGTCCAGTTTGACCCAGAGAGTCCTGAAACAAGCAAGGTAATTCTCATCATGGCTTCTAAAATCCATTCTGCATGCTTTGAGACCCTGTAAAGGGTCTGTGTCTGTCTGTCCTCGAAAGCTAGTATCTTATTTAGTTTGTACTGGGGTTTCAAGTCATGTGAAAAGGAGTAAGTAATTTAAAAATTACTTTTCCGTATTATTAACTTCAACCTGAAACTAAAATCCATTTTCTGGCTTCATTTTTGGCTCTCCCTTCTCAGCTTTTTGGTCTGTTGCCAGGTTACTTGAGGAATACTAGACCGCCCTGTGTTCCTGGTTAGACATGGATGGGAATGAAACTAAACCCAGAAAAAGTAGAACTTCTACTTCTTCAAACAACAAAAAACCACTTTCAGGACTTATATGATAGGTCCTGTGTAAAGTGTATTATAAATTTCTGCTTCTGAATTCTCCCTGTCTTCCAAACAGACTGAATTGTGGTGTGTAAATTAATCAAGAACATGATGTGAAAACACATTAGAAATAATGGAGATGGGAAGGGGCACCTTGAAATTACAGGTCAGCACAGAATTTCCCGCCCAGTGTGCGCAGCTGGAACAGCTGTTAGGTTCTCTGGTAGTGTTTTAACAGTGTACCTGTCACCAGTATTAAACAAATTCACTTTGAACGGGAATAACTGATCCATAAAGTTTTAATTATTCTAATTTTATACAGGATGTTGGTGCCAAGTTAAATCCTAACTTGGTAAGTTCTAACTTATACCATGTCTCTGTTGTAAATCAGACAGTAACTGAGCGAAGGAAGAACAGGCTGGAATGTATGTTGAAGCCACTGAAACTCCAAACCTGAATCTATCAGTTGGCTTCATTCGGCAACTTCCTCTGGTTCCCTGTGTCTCTGCAAGAGCCAAGACCTTGCTCTTGAAGGGCTGCATTCTCCCCCAAAGCGAGAGAGGTGAACCTGGCACCTTACAGTGACAGGAGTTGTGGGACTAATTTTGTGGAAACCATAATTTCTTTTTCCATCAATCCTTGTGCTCCGTTGCCTTTGATGTTCAGACTGTTTGTTCCCTGGATTCCATTCCTGATGGAAGATCCAAGAACCTGATTCCATTCCTGGGCAACAAACATCTCTGATTCAGTCTGAAGTTGTTGGATAGCCTTTTTGCCTTTGCACTGTGATACCCTGTTGTCTGTGGCAGGAGTAAAGCAGAGAGTTGGTTTCATGTGCTCAGCTGCAGGCTCTTTGAAGTTAATAAGAGAGGAAGCTGTTTCTGAGGGTGATTCAAGTAAAATCATTAGTGTAAATCAGAATAGTGACTGGATGACAAAAGAGGTTTAGGAACTCCTTAGTTCCTACAGAAGAGTTCCTACAGAAGGCTTTCTGGCAATTCTGTAATCTGTGTTCAGAGCCTTTTCATGATTGAAATCAACATTCACTGCCCTCAGCTTAGTGGTGGGAAGTAAGGTTATATATGTGTTCTGCCTGAAGAATGCCATTCCGCTGACAGAATCAAGATGAGAAAGTTTTTCTGGTGCTAAATCCATGTGTGATACCGCCTGTGTTCTAACTATTAAAGCTTCTGCACCAATACTTACCCACTTATACAGTAAGGATCAGGGGGAAGCATTGGTAATGCTGCCTTGCCCAAGAGGTGGGTGAGCCAATGCCATGGATTAGGCTGTAGCAGGTGTAGCAGTGCTCTCCTTGTGGGCTCTCGGGGACAGGTGTAGCAGTGGCCTCACCTTTCCGCTGATGTGGACAGATTTATTAGGATGGAATATTTCTGGGGACCAGAGCCTTATTTTCTCCTTCAACATCCATAGGAAGTGAGTGCCCTGGAGTGTGAAATTCAGCTGCTGAAGAATCTCCAGCATGAACGGATTGTTCAGTATTATGGCTGCTTACGGGATCGGGCAGAGAAGACGTTGACCATCTTCATGGAGTACATGCCAGGGGTAAGAGCTGACAGGAGCAGCACAGTCATGGGTCATCAAGTGAGATGGGTGGGTTTGGTAGTTGGTTTATTAGTTGCTGTGATTACATTAACTATGTAATCCCACCTTATACCCTCTTAGGTAAGTCCCTCTCTCACACCAACTTTAAAATGCCACCTGTTTCTTTTTATTTCAGCCCAAAACACCTCTTTGGTATTTTTTTTTTTCTTAGTCTTGTACTTGAAATATGTTCTCTTGATTAGTCACTAACACTGGTTCTTCTATTTAGTCTAAATTTGTTCTAACAAAGTCCTTCACAGGACTTGGGCCAACTTGTAAATCGGGCTAACTGAATTAGCAGAGTCATATATAGTACAGCATTATTAGGCTAAAACTGACTCTGCAAGACTCCTGACCCTGCTCAGTCTCCTGAAGTATTTTATTCCTTGTCTTCACCACCAGTTGTAGCAGCACAGCTCAAGGATGGAGGAAGCAGACGGAACCTCCTTAAGCTAATTTTGCTGTAAAGCATGTCCTTGCTTTTCTTAAAAGGGGTTTCATAAGGCAAGATTCTCTGAGCGCCTCACAAAAAGGCTTTAGAAGAAGCCAGAATTCACTACTGTGCCGGGTGGGTGTATAACACAGTCACACAGCCCGTGGAAATTGAATGGAGTCCGCAAGATTTGTGATTTGCCACTTCTTTGCCAATCCCTTGTGTTTGCTTTTGGCACAGGGGTCAGTGAAAGACCAGCTGAAGGCATATGGTGCTCTCACTGAAAACGTAACCCGCAAATACACTCGCCAGATCCTCGAGGGAGTCTCGTACCTTCACAGCAACATGATTGTGCACAGGGACATAAAGGGTGAGATCAGCTGGTGATTTGTGTGTATACCACGCGCTAAAGGAATGCTGAAAAGAGAAACCAATCCTGAACATTAAGAAATCCTTCCTGAACATTGCTTTGCTCATTTATCTCCTTTTGGCTGTATGTCCTTGTGCAGGCCTTAGTTGTGTTGGTTGTGTTCTGTGCTGGGTTAGGGAAATTGGGCTGTTTTCTCTACAGCACCTGAGGCCATGGTGGCTGGTTATAGTAAGGAGGACTGGAAGCCTCTAATTCTTAGGAACACTCCTCATCTTCCCTTACACTCCAGCAAAATGAGGCTAAGTTGCCACCTGACTGTCACTGCCTCCATCATACATGCTCATTTCCCTGTTTCCTCTCTGCTTGGCCAAATGATGAGCCTCTCTGCTCATCTGGTAGGCACACCAGTTGCCATAGGAACTCCACACCTGTTCTTGACAGTCCTGCTTACCTCAGTCTCTGGACTGTCTTGCCTCTGTGTAAGAAACATGTTATCTTCCATGTAGAGCCTCTGGGATTAGTCCTTAATCTTCCTCTTCCCAATATAACCCCATGGAGCCAGCTAGTCTCCTTAAGAGTTAATGTCAACAGATGTGGCAGACACCACACAAATTTTTCTGTGCTCTGGAGAGACCAGGAGGGTTGCTTGCTGTGGGGAAAAATATCCTCTTGTTCCTGCTTATAAATCCTCATTGCATCCCCTGTAGGCTGGCAAAGGGAAATGAGCTGCTGATTCTTGAATAGCACCCTGTTTACTGCTCATGTGGTGCTCTTTACCAATGGTTTCCTAGCTGGTGGATTATTCACTGGTTTGCACCCATCTAAGCCCAATTTACCTTCCCCCCAGGGTGCTGGATAGACAGACTTGTTATTCTGAATTCTGCTTGTCCAGTGGGGAAGCGAATCAATAAAACTCTCTCCCAGCACAAGTGTATTTTATTTGAGGGCAGGAGTTCACACAGGCATGTACCAGATAACTGCAACACAAGATTCTGGATTTTCATGTGGCTTTGGAGGAAGAATTATTTTTGATGTCTAAGCCTTAGTTAAGCTTAGCTAAACTCTTAAGTTTGCTTTTTTTCCCTGGTGCTTCATGTTCAGGACCTCTGACCAAGTACAGTGGAGATTGACTTGTTTATTGTAGGAGTTCAAAGTGGCTTAATTAGCTACATCTGTTACCCAGCTGACCAGAAAGTGATGGTTATGCTCCCCAAAGCAGCATCCCAAGAAAAACCCTTTCCTGCACAGCGCTGTACTATCCAAGCCCATGGCCTGGGGGCCCCTCAGAGGCTGTTTACAGGCAGGGAAACAATGACGGTGCTGACTCAGCTCTCCCTTCCCTTCCCCCTTCACTTCCTTGTGTTTTTCCCCTGAAGATTTTCCCATTTACAGCCATTAGCAATTGGCTTGTCTACAGCCTGAAGTAAAGCAATGATATTTAGCAGGTTACCTGAGGCTTAATGGGGAGAATGCCATAACGTGAGCATGGGTATTTCTGGGTTGAATATCGGCTCTGTCGCTTGTGGATCCAACAGCTGGATTGCATGAAAACAGCTGTCTCAATTTTTTGGTTTTTGTCCAGGAGCCAATATTCTCCGTGACTCTGCTGGGAATGTGAAGCTTGGGGACTTTGGGGCCAGCAAACGGCTGCAGACGATCTGTATGTCTGGAACAGGCATCCGCTCCGTCACTGGCACACCGTATTGGATGAGCCCAGAGGTGATCAGCGGAGAAGGCTATGGACGGAAAGCAGACGTATGGTGAGGCTTTAACTTTCTGTCCATAGATCAGTTTACAGCTTTTCTGGAGGTAGATAAGACATAGACGTTGTGTCATCCATACATCCGAACTCAGATTTTGTCTGGATCAAAAGTTTAAGGCAGACAGAAGCAGTCGGTTTGAACTCAAGACGTGACCTGCTGCGGGCTGTGCTTTGAGATACCAACACACAACTGCTGGTTTAGTTTTTCAGGGACAATTTCCACTCATTCCTCCCTTGAGCTGAGACTTGATTTTCAGTTCTATGATGTTTCCTGGTGTGAAATTTCCATCTTATGCCCGTTAGAATTAAGGTTGTTCAGGTTCATGGAGAGGTTCATTTATAACACTGTGGAAATGAAAGGAATAGAATTGGAGCTTGTTGAAAAAGCTGTGAAGGAAAGATGCCCAAACCTGCAATAACACAAAATATACAGGTCAGATCAGAGGTGACCTGCAGTATGCACAAATGGGAACTGTAGCTGTGCTCCTATTGGCATAGCCAAGAAACAGCCTCCATTGAAAGAAAAAAGCAAAATGTTGGGTTTGGAGGCCTTAAAAGGTGAGATTATGAAACAAAGCTAAATGACAGCGACAAAAGGTATGTTTGTCCTTCCTCAGTAAAGCAAGGCCTGTGCTATTTCCTGTACAAGCAGGGAATAGAAATGGAGCTGAAAGTTGTCTAGTTTGCAAAGAGTTAAGTTCCACAGATGCTCCTGGTTGGGATGCTTGGGGAGAGAACAGAGCACATGCCTTTGCCCCTGGGTTGATGCAGTTGTGGATTTCCTTTTGGTGCTGACATCGGTCCATTCCCATCAAGGAGGCACTGCCGTTGGCTGGGTTCCAGTTCCTACAATCCCCATCGTTATTTAAGGGGGTAGTCAGAATTTTCCAGTGCAGTGTTAGTCCCAGGGTGGATGCGTACGGCCCAGAGCCTCAAAGACGTAACAAATCTCCCCACCTGGCTTTCCACCACGGCTGCAGGCCCCTCTCCAATTTTCTTTTTCCTAAATAGCAGAAAATGTGAGCTATTTGTTATTTCTGGAGTGACTTGACATGAAAAACATTCCTGCTGTTTGCTGAATATCTTAAAGAAACCGGATCTGCTTAAAGGGTATAAATCAGTCTAAACAATAATATATCCATGCTTGCTCTTGAGCAAACCCCCAGCACTTCGGCACACATGGTTTGCATTTTCTGTACTCTCTTCTAGTAAGTCTTAAATGGCTGGAAACCAGTGCAAAATTTTCACGTTGGATTTTAAACCTTGTCAAGAAGTTGTTTCTTGCATATTCACTAGGTTTCCGTTCCTTCCTTTTCTTGGCAATTGATGCAAGTCTGCCTCTGCAAATGTATTTCCTTTGCTTTTCACTTCAAAAGAGGGTCTAGTTTAAAGGTAGAAGAGGGACTTTTGCCTTTTTTAATGGAACAATGTGATCAAAACACAGGACTGGGTATTAGAAGCTCACTAATTGCTTCTGCTCCACCTGTGGCCTGGAGGAAGCAATTAGTCCTTTTTGAACCAAATGAAATCACTGCAGTGCCACAGAAACCCATCTTCCCCAAGAGGGCACTGGGGTCACGCTTCCGAAAGCTGGCTCAGCCACGTCCATCCCTGTAATCAAGTTCTTGCCTTCAATTCCCTGCAAATCCCTGTTAACTTTACTAGAGTTTTGTCTTAACGTAATGATGCTTCTGGCTACTGGTGCTTTAACTTACTGTCATCTCAGTTTGGAGCTGGTAAGATTTTAATTAATTCTTGACTGTTACAATGCTTGGTTTCTTGTGAAGTGGAGATGATAGGGTTTGGGTTTTTTCCCTTGTGCCTTCTGAGGCTGCGGGTTGGAAAGGAATTTTCCCAAAATGGGTTTGTGGGGTCAACCAGCTGCAATTCAATGGACCATGATTAAAAAATACATTTTCTACCTTGCGACTCAGCAATTGCCTTTGAAATATAACAGTGGTGGTCGCACCTGAAATACTGCTGATGTCAAATGGCACCTTTGGGGACCTCTGCTGTTAATGCAGATGTTACTGAGAGTAGAGTTTGAGGAAAGGAGAGATGGACAGATGGCACTTCACAGCTCTCAGTGCTGTGAGAACCAGGGTGGAAAGCAACCTTAGCTCTTTCCTTTAAGCCTGACAGTAGGAAATGCAGCGACGTTGGCAGGGCCAGCTCGGGATCTGCGCACACCTGGGGTTTGCTGAGCACAAAGCCGCTGCTGAGCAGTTTTCTAAGCAGAGCCATACCTTGACATTGGCCGCTTGGAAGTTCACTCTGCACAATATGCAGTGTTCTTGTGAGTCAATCCTCACTTTCTTGTTTAACTTCCCTGTCTTATTTCCCAGGAGCCTGGGTTGTACTGTCGTGGAAATGCTGACGGAGAAGCCCCCCTGGGCAGAGTATGAAGCCATGGCTGCCATCTTCAAAATCGCCACCCAACCAACCAACCCCCAGCTCCCCTCCCACATATCAGAACATTGCCGGGACTTTCTAAAGCAGATCTTTGTGGAAGCCAGGCACAGACCCTCTGCTGAAGAGCTGCTCAGACATCAGTTTGCACAGCTCCAGTACTGAATTACCTCCCTTTCGCTCGCAGCTCCTGCTGGGCTTTCGGTGCCCCGTCTGGTCTAGTTGCAACTGCCCGTTGTGGTGCTGCATCTTCAAAATGCCAACTCAGTTGTCCTAGTCCTTTGGGGCAATGGTGCCAAGGAACCTAGGGTCTGCTCTTGTGCCTGATACCTTTGTTTGCTGGACTAATGTTTATTCTACCGACAGCTGTCCAAACAGAGCTGCATTTTTGCTCTAGTTACCCTGATGTGAAATTGCAGCTGGCTGCATGTTTTCTGCGGGCCCAAAGAATGGGAATCAAAGATGTGTCTCTTGCTGGTTGAATGTTAGAAGAAATCTGAACCCAAGGGGGAACTGGCAGAGTGACGCTCTTCAGAACAGAAACGTGCCACAGCCATCCTGACCAGCTCTCTGCGTGTGGGTCACTTTTCCAGACTGCTCGGGCTTGAGAGGCATCTATAGTCCATGAATCCAGCAAAAAGCCATGTGTCATTGAGCACGCGCTCGCTACATAATTATATATATTTTTTTTTTAAGTATTCAGCATCTGAAGGTGTTCAGAAAATATTGATTCAAAAAGTATGTGAATAGTGTTATTTTATAATGAAATTGGATTGTGGGGTGGGGATGAGGGAGGTCTTAATAGCTGAATGTCAGGATAATCAGAAAAGTTTCAGCAGAACGCAGTCACTCCAGGGCCCAAGATACGGGCTCTCCCACTGACGTTAGAAGACCACATCCAGAGCTTGGTTTCCCAGTCTTGATCTGTCCTGGCGTTAAGACATGTGGCAATTAGTTTGTGTCCTCGTAGCTACCGTATCCATGCTCCTGCTTCACCTCCCTGGGCTGCTGGGTCTAAACAAAACCCTGCTGGGATGGAGTTCTGCTTTCTGTTGGACCAATCTTTGAGGCTGGTAACTATTTATTGTCCCTTCAACCAAAGAGAGAGTTCATCTGGTGCCCAGGGATTTACTTCACGAAAAGCTGATGTGTTTCTCTGAGGACCTGGCCAAATGGAAAACGGGAGTTTTTCACAGGGAGAATTTGCTGGACACTAGTTGTACTTATGCACAGTAAGCTAGAATTGAGCTCAACCCTTCATTCCCTGTGTCTGTTTTGTTTTACTGATGCACAAGTGTTCATTTAAGGTTGCCATAAAATGAGGGCCCTGTTTAAATAAGCTTTTGTACAAGTTCAGTCAGACAGCGAACCATAGAGAACATTTGCTAATGCTAGTGTATTTCTGAAATGAAGCGGGGATCCCCACTCAGGTACCAGCAAAATGGATCTGAGTGATTTTGCCTGTAGAAGGTATCACGTCTCTGAAAACTGGGTTCCTGATGGCTCACTGACCTTGCTTTGTTGGCTGGGGCCACTCAGAGCAGCAGTTTTTAACTGGGGATTCATGGAGTAATTATAAGTTACCCCTGTGAAATGAAACTAAGAAAAACAAATGTATTATTAGCTAAAATACTGCTTTATAGAGCAACGCTACAGGTGTTCCGCTCTTCTATTGGAAAGTGTATTAAGGCTACACCTGCCTCTGCTTTTCCCCCCAAAGAAAACTTGAAAATTGCTTTCGTGATGCAGCAAAATTAACAGTTTTAAGAGAATGTTTATAGCAGGAAAAGGCAAGTTTTAATGAAACCAAGCTTCTTGATAATAACGTGTTTAATTAAAAGATGGGGGGGAGTGGGGGGGAAGAACTTAAAAGAAAACCCAAACGACCAAAAGTCCTGAAATGGTTTAACAATCTGAGGTGTTTTTTCTGTGCCAAACCCAGAGCAATGTGTAATAAGTGAAAGTAAGCTAGCATTGGTTTCACGTTCAGGCTCTCCTGCACTGCTACAAGGATGCACTGTTCAGGTTGCAGGCACTTAGGGGTATGTCTTCTTCTGAAAGCCCTTGTTCCATAACTTATTTAATACTAGTGAGAGCACTTCTATCCATCTTTTCCCAACCTAGAACTTGACTCCACGTTGTCAAGACACGTGGCCTGACCTTGGGCCTGCACTTCACTGTCACTTGCACCAAAGGAATGTGAGCATGTGACACTACTACTCTGCTTTAGGGAGCTTTTTACGCTGCTTGGCTGTGGTGGAAGTGGCTGTGGAAGCTGCAGAGGGAATGTGGAATCATTCCTCTTGTCTGGGCGAGAGAAGTAGTGTGGTCAGCACTCCTGTGGGGCTCTTCAGGCCTTGCAACTAGCACCTATAATATACCAAAGATTGGAATCCTTTGCTCGTCACGCTTTGCCCTGCAGACGTGCAGCAGCAACCAAGAGCACAGTGGTCCTGTCTGCGGAGGTTTCTCTTGTCCTCTTGTCCTTGGCTTGTCCTCACCAAACTGAGACCTTCTTTTCCTTGCTATCCCACATGTTGTGTTTTGGGAGAGAAAACAGCATGAGGAAACGGTGTAACTTTCCATGTTTCAAAGCAACTAAATCCTCAGGATCTGTTGTGGCTTTTTACCTCATAATGCATCCATGGAAGGCTGTTCCAGATCAGAGCAAAAGAGCATCATGGGCTGATGGGCTCTGTCCTCTCCCCACCAGAGCTTCTGGTCCTTCCCACCACCTACGCTGAAATGTGCCTACTCTGTGTATACACTCGTATTTCCAGTCTGTAGTAATGAAACTAATTAGTGATTGTATGTGACAGAGAACATGGGGTGCCAGCTTGGACTTCTCGTATTCCAGTTACCTGACCCAATGCCACCCGTTCGGCACAGGAACAAGCCAAAGCATTACTTGTATGTTTGGAGATGCACTTTTATGAATGTAGTTTATATCGCTCTTTTTTTAGCTCTTTTTACATCATGTAAACAGTGATGTCTCATACATTTTGGGTTTGGTTTTGTTTGGTTTTTTTTATTATTTATACTGTAAAAGATCATATTTGGTGATTTTTATATATATCGACTTGACTGTTATGGGGTAGGGGGGAGGATGGGAATAAATTTGACACCTTTATGAATTTAAAAAGAAAAAAAAGCAGCTGGTTTTGCAGAGAATTTGCTGATGGTTTATAACGAGTAGAGCTGAGCTAAAATGCGTTCTTTGTTTCCTCACAGCCCTCTAGATCCTGGAAGAGAAAGATCTGGATCCCTATGTCACAGGGAATGACTTAGGAATGGGTGAATTGGGGAATGTTGGAGACAACGTTTATAATACAGTTTCTCAACATGGCCCTGGCAGGAAAAAAGTTTCTAGTGGACATAAATGGAATTATATCTCTACATTGAATTATGTCTGGTTTCTTTATGCTGGCAGAATTCGGAAAAAACCTGGGAATAAACTCATTTAGTGGAGAGTGGAGGAAGAGTGCCAGGCTAACAATAAGTTGTTGTTTCCATTCCAAATGTCACTCCATGTTTTCTGCTGTTCCTTCCAGGCAGGGATATCTAGTGAGTATATGGGATCCTTGATGGAAGGTGCTGCAGAAATGGAGAATATTCTGTGTAAAGAAAAATAGCTTCTGAGAGTCTCATTATCCTGAAACAGCTGGAATGGTGACCAGGAAAATGTCCAAGATTCCCATCAGAGAGTACCATGGGGGAACAGGGGATTCGACTGTCCCTGAGCTTGTTAGGAAACAAACATTTTGGGCTCGGTGTGACGATTCTGTGCATTCCAGGTTATTTGCTTGTTCTCCAGTAAACCTGATCTTTGCCTGTTGTAGTAGCAGTAGGTTGCAGCAATTTGATTTATTTTTTTTTTCATATTTTTTGAGTAGTATTCGGAAAGACTTGAAGATGCTCCAAACATTTCCCATTGCCATTAATTACCAAAGCAAATTGACCAAGGGGGAAATTGGTACCTGCTGGGGTGCCACGTGTTATTTCCAAGTGTGCGGAGAGGTTGTGAAACCTCAGTAAATCTGCACTGCCCTGCTGTAACACTCTCTGGTGAGCAGAGGCCTGATCCCTGGAGCTGTTACAGGGGGGCTGGATGAGATCCCAGTGATTGGTGCTTGGGTTAATAACTGCTGGATGGAAAGGTTTTATATATTTCAGTACTTAAAATCCTGTGTTTGCTTCCTTGGTACCTGCCCTTGGAGCCAGGAGTATTCAGTCTGTCTTTTTTTTGTTGTTGGTTTTTTTTGTTTGTTTTCAATAAATTATATAAGTATCCTCTGTGGTTTAATGGAGTTTGGGCTTCAGGTCTTTAAACTTCAGCCTTATTTAGGAGCAAATCTCACTGGGCAGCTCTGAATTTCCCAGTTAGAAAGGGCAGACCGTGCTTAAGGTGTGGTCCAGAAATGAGGAAAAGGACTTTGTTGTCTGACACAAACTGTGCAGAGCAGGGAGAAATTGCTTTAACCTGGATTGTGCAGAAGACCTTGAACCAGTAGTCTATATATACTGACTGGGGGCTTGCAGTGCAAAGCCAGGCCAATGTATCATTTTATTTACAATAAAATTATCATTTATATGAAAGCCTTTTTTTTGGTGGTGGTTTGCAGTGTAGTGTCTCTTACTTCACAAAATCACAGAATCTCAAGGATTAGAAGGGACCTTGGAAGCTCCTCCAGTCCAATCCTCCTGCTGGAGCAGGAACACCCAGAGCAGGTCACACAGGAACGTGTCCAGGCGGGGTTGGAATGTCTCCAGAGAAGGAGACTCCACCACCTCCCTGGGCAGCCCCTGCCAGTGATCCCTCACCGTAAAGGAGTTTTTCCTTATATTGAAGTGGAACCTCCTCTGTTCCAGCTTGCACCCATTACCCCTTGTCCTGTCATTGGACATCACTGAGAAGAGCCTGGCTCCATCCTCCTGACACTCACCCTTTCCATATTTATAAACATTAATGAGGTCACCCCTCAGTCTCCTCCAACCTCAAGAGACTTCCTATGTAAATAGTGTCTCAAAAATTAGTGAATGACAACTAATTAGTTTTCCTTCTAATCAAGGACTTCGACTGAAGGAGGAAATTTTGCCTTTGAGGAATTTCACCTTGGGGGCAGATGGAAAAGTGTCTTGTTGGTTGTTCTTGGATGGGGTAAGCGTGCATCCTCTGTGAGTCTGCCTCTGGGGAAGGTCACATTCATCCATTTTCACTCTCCAAAGAGAACAGGCAGAATGGCTCCGTCCATCTCCTTAGTGGGTAAAAATAGCCATATTTTCATTTTGGCTTGCAGGAGGGTAGCTGGACTGGCTTACTGTCTCGTTGGGTGCAGATACTGCTGATGGAAAGCAGGAGCTGAGGTTTATGTTTGGGTTTTGCCAGTGGTGAGTTCTTTACTGCAGGTCTTGGTCTGTAAATGTTCTTGATTCATCAGCACTTAACGGTGTAGATCGTCATCAGGTGGGGAGAAGGCAGTTGGTGACAGGACCAGGAGATGGTCAGTGTGATGGAGTCTGATTTATTGCTGTGTTTTGTTTCAGCTGGGAGCTCTGGGGTATTCCCCAGCTTGCTAAGGGACTGACTCTAGCCCTAGCTTGTGAAGCTCCAAGCCCTAACCCTGGAAATAAGGTCTGGAAATGGGGCTTTGAGCAACCTGCTCTAGTGGGAGGGGTCCCTGCCCAGGCAGGGCAGGTAGGTTGGAACTTGATGATCTTTAAGGTCCCTTGCAACTCTAACCATTCTGTGATTCTATGATATATTTACTGTAAATACCTGGAAACTTATCATAGAATCATGGAATAGTTTGGGTTGGAAAGGACCTTAAAGATCCAGTTTGGATGATGATCTTTAGGTCCCTTCTAACTCAAACTATTCTGTTCCAAGCCCCTGCCACAAGCAGGGACACCTCCCACCAGACCAGCTTGTTCAACCTCCCCCCCACCCCTGCCAATTAAAGGTTTCTGAATTTTCATTCCTTTGAATGTGTTATCTAGTCATTTTAGAAAGCAAAAAATGGGAGAATTAAGGCCTCTGGACTTAGACAAATGGGAGGTACCATGAGCTCCCTTCCAGAACTGAATCCTCCCAACCAGGAGTGGAGGAAACTGGGCATTTTTGCATTGAGCATGCTAATGGTTTGGGACAGGATAAACTTTGCTATCCCAGAGTAGGGCAGGGAATGGGCAACTGCCTTTCCAAATATTTTCAAGCTTTATTTTTTTTCAGGAAACCATCTTAGGAAAGGACAGAAATAGCACTCTTATAAAATTTGTCTACGCTATTTACTGAAATCCTCTTTTTTTTTCCTGGTGTTGCTCTCTCTGTTTATGCAACTCCTAGTCCTCAGTGTCACACTCATTTAAGCAGGGATGTGAATGCCACCATGGTCCCTTGGGCTGCTGTCCTCCCTGGTCCCTGACCACGACTTTCCCTCTAACCTCCTTTTCCCAGGCCATCATGTAGCTGGTTGCTATGTCAATTAAATACTGCAATTATTTGTTCATGTCAAATAGGAAAAAATAAGAATAAATGGGTTAAGAAGCTGATGCAATAGAAACCCCTGTTCATGAAACAAGCACATGTGGTGTGCTGTTCCAGGACAGATGAGAACCAGACAACTGAAGTTGTCCCAGAACAAAAAATTGACTTGTGGAATCAGAAATAAGCAACTCCCGGTGCTTCCCAACACCCTCCTGGCGTGTGTTAGGACCTGAAAATCCTGCTCTTGCCGAAGGAGGGTCTTCAGAAACTGTTCAGTTACCTTCACTAGAGGAGGTCCTTCCCAAAGCAGATGCACTTATTCTGTTTGGGATGTTTGTTTGCTTTATGGATGTGCGATTCACGTCCTGGGCCTGTGTGATGGCAGGTTTTCACCTGGACTCACTCGCACTCACCCCTCGCACAAGTGAGTAGCTCCATAGTAATTCTGCTTTCCATCAATAGTGATTTTAACCTTCACCATTCTTGTCTGGTGGTGGAGGCTGAGCAGGGGCTGGCAGAGGGGAGGGTCCAGAGGCTTAGGCTGAGGGTAGAGATGAGCAGCCACAAAACACTGATGGATGCACAAGAGAAACACAGTTTAAAATCTCTGCTGCCTCTTTCATTTCTGGTCATTTGTGTTCAGTGCCGCTCAGTGGAAGGTGCCTTAAAGGTGTTTCTTTTCTAAATCCAGTTCTGAAGCAAATATAATTTAAAATCATAGAATCACAGAATTCTATGGGGTTGGAAGGGACCTCTGGAGATCATCTAGTCCAACCCCCTGCCAGAGCATGGTCAACCCAGAGCAGGTCCCACAGGAACGTGTCCAGGCAGGGTTTGAACGTCACCTGAGATGGAGACTCCACCACCTCCCTGGGCAGCCTCTTCCAAGGCTCTGCCACCCTCCAAGTGAGGTTGTTCTTCCTCAGGTTTAGATGGAACTTCTTATGTTCCAGTTTGTGCTCATTTCCTCTTGTCCTGTCCCTGGGCACCACTGAAAAAAGCCTGGCCCCATCCTCCTGACACCTACCCTTGAAATATTTCTGGGTGTTAGTCAGATCCCCCCTCAGCCTTCTCTTCTCCAGACTAAAAAGCCCCAAGTCCCTCAGCCTTTCCTCATCAGAGAGATGCTCCAGGCCCCTCATCATCTTGTTAGTGCTCTGCTGTCCCCTCTCCAGCAGCTCCCTGTCCTGCAGAGGTTGGCTGTGCTACACTACTGTTGTTCTTTCTATTAAGATTGTAAAATCTAATCCAGGAACAATGTCTTCGGGAATTAACACTGCTTGGGTGTGGGTGGATTGTATTATATCCAGGAAATTCTGGCACAGTTTGCTGTCATCTCATTTGTTCTTCTGATGCTGATCTCTGCTGGGTGCTCTGTGCCTTGTCCAGAGCTGGACATCTGGGTGGTATGGACAGATATGGATTCTTACTTTTTTTTTTAAATTTTTTAGCCCAAAGACTCCAGAAAATGTCCTTTCTTGAGCTAAAGGGCAGTTTGGTAAGTTGTGTGGTAATGTGAAATAAGTTGTGGTGCGTTTTTAAATAAGTAAGAGTTATTTGTTGCTCCTTGGTGGATTGTTTCTGTGGTGGCAGGGCCAGATCAGTGCTTTGGAGGAGAGGAAGTGCAGGTGGCGGTGTCCCATTCTCTGTGCTTCAGATTAAGAGTTGTGCTGTTTTCTATGCTCCAGGTTAAGGGTTGGTGTCGTGGTTTGGCCTTAGACGGCAACAAAGAATCACGTAGCAGCCGCTCTCTCAAGTCCCTCCACAGCCAGGAGGGCAAAATCGGAAGAAAAAGGCAAAACTCGTGGATGGGACAAAGGCAGTTTAACAGAACAACAAAACAGTAACAGTAACACAGATAAAGAAGTATAAAAGCACGATTACGATGCTGATCACTCACTGACTGCACCCTGGACCATCCCGACTGCACATCATGCACCACTGACTTCCTGTCCCCCTTCTCAGCCAGCTCCTGGCTGCCCTTGGGCACAGCTCACATGGGATGGAATACCTGTGCCCCTGCTAGGAGAATTAACCCTGTCCCTCACGGAACCAGGACATTATTCACCCCTTATTCCATACCATCTATGCCATGCCCTTATAGTTCCCAAGTAAAGCTATCACCTTCCCGTGGCATATATAAGCACATATATATCCATACAGATATAATGTCCTTAGTCTGTGGATCATCACTCTAAAATGTCCATTGAGTTCATCCATGACTTTGGGCTTCATTTATTAGGACAGTCTCTCAGGGCAGGAAAGATGGTGTGTGGTGTGGGACTGCCACATGCAGTACTTGCAGCTGATGTACCCAGTACAGTTTATGTCAATCTCGATGAAGTTGCTGGGCAACCACTGCTGAAAGCAGGTCTTCTCCCTTCACTGCTGCATTTCACTCACTTCTCCATCAGAGAGTCCATCTTCATTGAAATCTAATCACCCATTAATTTGGGTGATTCTTTTAACAGTCCAACCAATAGCAGTTAAAGGGATAAGAATGCACAGGGGCAGGGTCATTCATTCTGCAATTACCATCATACCATTTCATTCATTAGCTATTCTCACCCAAAATCAGATCCCCATGAGACACATCACACTTCTCCATCCTGCATCACCCACCAAGTGCACCCAGATCCTTCAGCAAAAGCAATCCCACGGAGGGGTTTGCCTTTGCCTGAGGCAGGACTAACCCACACGGTCTTCCTTAACATAGTCTTCATGTGCACCACAGGGACTTTATCACCCTCCACTGTACGTGGAGGCTTTGATTGGGCAGGCCCAGCTCGGTTGGCAGATCCCCTGGTGTTTACTTGCCAGGTAGCCTTTGCTAAATGTGTATCCCAGTGTTCAAAGTCCCACCACCCATTGCTCTCAGTGTAGTTTTTAACAGTCCTTTGTACAGTTCTATCTTCCCAGAGGCTGTATGATAAGGAATGTGATAGACCCACTCAATACCGTGCTCTTTGGCCCTGGTGTCAATGAGACTGTTATGGAAATGAGTTCCGTTGTCTGACTCAATTCTCTCTGGGGTGCCATGCCACCACAGGACTTGCTTTTCAAGGCCCAGGATGGTAGGGGTAGAGATAAAGTACCAGCCACTTTTCCTGTTTGGCAATGTCCAAAGCCAGATGAATTGTTTTCACCTCTGCAAACTGACTTGATTCACCTTGTTCTTCGGTGGCTTCTGCAAATTGTCCATATCACAGGCTGGAGACCTTGCACCTTTTGTGCTGGCACATGCTCTCTGCATTTCTGCATCAATGAAAGGGACATGGAGATCCTGACAGAGCCCTGCCAACACTGCCTGTGCTTTGGGGAGCCCGGGCAGGGCCCTGGAAGCCCAGACAGGGCCCTAAGAAGCTGGCCGGGGATTTGAAAAGCCCTGGGGACCATGGCAGGTTTGTGGGTATCCTGCCAGGGCTTTGGGGAGCCCAGGAGATGCCCTTGGCATCTGGAGGGGGTTTGGGGAGCCTGGATGGGCTTCTGGAAGCCCTGCTGGGCCCCTCGGAACACTGCAGGGGCTCTGGGGATCCCAGATGTAGCCATGGAAGCCTGGCTGGGGTCCTGAGGATCCTGCCTGGCCTTTGGAGAGCCCAGGCTGAGCCTTGGAAGCCCAGGCAAGGCCCTGGTGAACCTGCTGGGAATTTTGGGAGCCTGGCTGGGGCACTGGGGACCTTGGAGAGGTCTTGGGGAATGTGCCAGGGCGTTGGAAGCCTGGCCAGAGACCTGTGGACCCCTCTAGGACTTTGGAGAGCCTGATTGAGACCCTGGTGACCCTAGCAGGGCCCGGGGGACCCCGCCAGGACTTGGAGGAGCCCATGTGAGGTTCTGGACTCTCGGTCTGGGCCCTGGGAACCTACCCATGATCTCTGGGGAGCCCAGGCGGGTTCTGGAAGTCCTGCAGTAGACACAGTGACCCTGCTGGGGCTTTTAGAAGTTTGGTCAGAACCCTGGAAGCCCAGGCAGAGCCCTGGGGACCTCACCAGGCTTTGGGGAGCCTAGGCAGGGCACTGGAAAGCCTGGCAAAGCTCTCTGGACCCCTCCACATCTTTTAGAAGTTCAAGTGGAATCCTGGAAGCTGGAAAGGGGCCCTGTGGATGCTGGCGGGGCCCTGTGGACCCCGCCTGGGCTTTTGGGAGCCTGGGTGGGGTTCTGGAATCCCAGCCATGGCCCTGGGGACCCCACTGGGAATTCTGAGAGCCTGGGGGGCGGTGGCTGGGGACCCTGGCAGGGTCCTGGGGATGTTGCTGGGAATTTGTGTAACCTAGGAGGGACCCTGGAAGCCAGGCCATAGCCCTGGGGACCCCACCAGGTTTTGAGAACCTCGTGTAGGGCCCTGGAAGCTTGTGTGTGGCCCTGGGCATACTGGCAGGGCATTGGAGAGCTCAGGGAGAGAGGTAGAAAACCTGGTAGGGCCCTGGGGACACTGCCTGGGCTTTGGGGAGCTGGGGTGGGGCTTTGGGGAACCCAGGCAGGGCCCTGGGGACACTGGTGGCACCCTAGGGACCCACCAGGCTTTGAGAAGCTTGCTTAAGGCCCTGGATGCTGCTGGGGCATTGGAGAGTCTGGGAAAGGAGATGGAGACCCTGGGGACACGGCTTTGGGATGTCTGGGCAGGGCCCTAGAAGGCCAGGCCCTAGGGAGATGGCTGGGGCTTTGAGAAACCCTGGTATTCATGGCAGGGCTCTGGGGATTCTGCTGCTGCTTTGGGGAGCCCGGGCAGGGTCCTGGGGACCATGCTGGGAATTTAAATCCCCGGCAGGACCTGGAAGACAGCCAAAGCCCTGGGGACCCCGATATGAGGCTTTGGAGAGTCTGGGCAAGGCCTTGAGAACACTGGCGGTGCCCTTGAGACCCCACCCAGTTATGAGGAGCTCGTGTACAGCCCTGGACGCTTGGGTGTGGCCCTGGGGATACTGCCAGGGCATTGGAGAACCCATGGGAAGACATATAGACCCTGGCGGGTCCCTGAGGACACTTCCTGGGCTTTGGGGTTCCCAGGCATGGCCCTGGAAGCCCAAGTAGGGCACTGGGAAGCTGGCTGGGGCTTTGAGAAACCTTGGGATTCATGACAGGGCTACGGGGAAACCAATGGTACTTTGGGGAACTGGGGCAAAACCTCGGGGACCCTGCTGGGGCATTATGGAGCCTAGCCTGGCCATGGGGACACTGATGGCCCCCTGGGGACCCCACCAGGCTTTGAGAAGCTCACGTAGGGCTCTGGAAGCTTGGGTGCAAACCTAGAGATACTGGCAGGGCATTGGAGAGCCTGGGCGATAATGTGGACAACCCAGGTGGGGCCCTGGGGACCCTCCTGGGGCTTTGAGGAGCCCGGACAGGGCCTGCGGACCCTAGAAGACTTGATCAACAATTTCAGGAGCATGTAGGGGTGTG
The DNA here is from genome assembly GCA_013400555.1 of Jacana jacana. Lineage (NCBI taxonomy): Eukaryota > Metazoa > Chordata > Aves > Charadriiformes > Jacanidae > Jacana > Jacana jacana. Next base: position 4,975 of record VZTM01019950.1, on the reverse strand, counting down.
GCAGATCTCACTTGAGCTCTGGCAAGACATAAACCCTTCTGGAGAGAAGGAAGGCTACCCTACCACACCTAAAACATGAGCAGGCATCTCTGTTCAAATAAGGGAATGTCTTTTTGTAAGAACCTCTTTCTTTGTTAGTTCATAACCTCTTTGTCTTTTAGCTGTAGCAGAGCCAACTAACAATCCTTTAGACCAGATCAAAGCTTAACTCCATGACTAGACTCCTTTAGTTACTGTTTGCTATAGGTAGTACAGGTAAGATTTTTCTGGTGACAAATTCCTCATAAGCTGTATCATCCGTCTTTTTTTCCTTTATACCACTTCACAGGATACATAGCACCCAACATGCTGAAAAACATAACTAAGTTCAGTACAAGTTCATCATTATATAGGTTTTTCAAACTGAACATCAAGGAAAACAGATGCCTCAGAATCTTAAGGGGTCCATGTGGCCTGAGGTTCAATGTAACCTGTCATCTGGCTAAAACAATGCAGGATGGATGTCAAAGGTGGTTCCCAGGAAACGACAGACTTAGAGCAGTCTGGATAACATATAATAATCAATGGAAACAGCTGGAGGTATTCAGTAGCTTATACTTTACCTATAATGGCCCATGTTTCCAGGGCCAGCCCAGGTTCCCCAAAAGCCAGGTGGAGTCCCCAGGACCCCGGCCATGATTGCACAGCTCTGTCTGGGCTCCCCAAAGTCTGCCAGAGTCCCCACAGCCCTGCCCAGGGTACCCAAAGCCCAATGAGGTCCCCAGAGCCCCATCTGGTCTTCCAGGGCCCCACCCAGGCTCCCAAAAGCCATGGCAGGATCCCCACATTCCTGGCTGTGTTCCCAAAAGGCCAGGCAGGGTCCCCAGGGCCTTGACCAGCCTTCCAGCTTTCCAGTCTCCCAAAAGCGCCTGCATGGTCCCCAGATCCCTGCCAGGGTCCCCAGGGCCCCACATGAACTTTTCAAAGCCTCAGCAGGGTCCCCAGGGTCTTGCCAGGGCTCCAATGGCCCTGTCTGGGCTCCCCAAAGCCACAGTAAGATAACCAGGATCTAGGAGGATCCAGGGCCCAACCCAGGCTCCCCAAAGCCCAGGCGGCATCACTAGTTCCCCTACTGGGTGTCCAGGATCCCGCCCATACTCTTCAAATACTTTGCAGGGTCCCCTGGGCTCCCCAAAACCCCAGTGGGGTCCCCAGGTCCCTGGCCTTGCTTGCAGGGTGCTGCCAAGGCTTCCTGAAGCCCTGGTGGGGTCCCCACGGTCTAGGCCAGGCTTCCGCGACTCCGCCTGGTCTCTCCAAAGCCCGGGCAGTATCCCCAGGACCCAGCCTGGGCCTTGCCCAGGATCCCCAAAGCCCCAGTGGGGTCCCCAGGGCCTCGTCAGAGTTTCCAGGGCCCACCCCAGGCTTCCCAAAGCCACAGCGGGATGACTATGTCTCCTCCAGGTCTTCCAGCACCCTGCCCAGGCTCCGTAAAGCCCTGGTGGGGTCCCCAGGGCTCTGGCTGAGATTCTACAGCCCTGCCTGGGCCCCTGAAAGCACCATTGGGAGCACCAGGGCCCTGCCATTGTCCCCAGGATCCTGTCCAGGCTTCTCAAAGCCCAGACCAAGTCCCTAGGGCCTTGCCAAGGAACTAATGGCCTCGCATGAGCTCCCCAAAGCCCAAACAGTGCCTGCAGGGCCACACCACAGTCTCCAGGGCCCCATCTGGGCTCCCCAAAGCCCTGGTGGGGTGCCCAGGACCTCAGCCGGGTTTCAAGGGCCCTGCCCATGCTCCCATAAAGCCCAGGCAAGGTCCCTAGGCCCTGCCATTGTCACCATGGCCCCACCCATGCTCCACAAGCCCAGGTGGGGTCCCTAGGCCCCGCAAGCATCCCCACCCTGGCTCCCCAAATCCTTGGCAGGGTCCCCAGCGCCTCACCCATGCTCCAAGAGCTCCACCAGGGCTCACCAAAGCCCTGGAGGTGTCCCCAGTTGCTTGGTCGTGCTTCCAGGGCAACCCCAGGCTCCTGAATACCCTGGTGTGGTCCCCAAGGCCTTGGCCTGGCTTCTATGGTCCAAAACTTCCCAAAGCCAAAGCAAGGTCCCCAGGGCTCTGCATGGTTTTATAGGGCCTTGCCTGAACTCCCCAGGGCCCAGCCCCAGCAAAGTTTCCAGGTCTCTGCCAGAGTCCCCAGGGCCTTGCCCAGATTTTCAAATCCCTGGCAGGGGTCCTCAGAGCCTCACTCGAGATTCCAGGGTCCTGCCTGGGCTCCCCCAAAGCCCAGGCAAGGTCTCCAGGGCCCCACCCAGGTACCACAAAGCCCAGGCAGTGTGCCCAGGGCCCCACCAGGGTTTCCACTTCTCTGCCCTGGCTCTCCAATGCCCTGGCAGTATGCCCAGGGCCACACCCAAGCTTTCAGGGCCCTAGAAGAGCTTCTCAAAGCCTGATGGGATCCCCAAGGTGCCATCAGTATCTCCAGGGCCCCACCTGGGATTTCCAGAGCCCAAGAAGGTTCCCAGAGCCCTGGCTGGGCTCTCAAAATTCCCGGTGGTTTCCCCAGGGCCTTGGCCAGGTTTCCAAGATATGCCCAGGCTCATGAAAGGTTCAGCAGTGTTTCCAGGGCACCAACCAGACTTCCAGGACCCAGCCCAGGCTCCCCAAAGTCCCAGTGGGGTCTCCAATGTTGTGGCTGAATTCCCAAAACCCTGCCTGGAGTTCACCAAACTGTGCTGGGGTCCCCAGGGCATTGCCCTGGATTCCAGGGCCCCACCGGGGCTTCACAAATTCCCAGCAAGGTCACCAGGACCCTGCTGGGGCTCCCCAAAGCACCGGCAGGATCCCCAGAGCCCTGCCATGATGCCCAGGGCTTCTCAAAGCCCTGGCTGGCTCCCTAGGGCCCTGCCTGGTCTTTCAGTGCCCTGCCCACACACCCCAAAGCCCCAGTGTCCCTAAGTCCCTGACAGGGTATCCACGTTCTTGCCTGGCCTCTCCAATGCCATGGCAGTATCCTCAAGGCCGAACCCAAGCTTCCAGGGCCGCATGTGAGCGTCTCAAAGCCTGGTGGGGTCCCCAAGACACCAACAATGTTCCCAGGGCCCCTCTTGGGCTCCCCAAAGCAGCATCGGCATCCCTAGGGTCTATCCCTGGCTTCTGGGGCTTCAAAATTCTTAGCAATGTCTTGAGGACCCTGCTTGGGATCCCCAAAGCACCAGTGGGATCCCCACAGCACTGCAATGATTCGCAGGGCTTCTCAATACTACGGCAGGGACCCAAAAGCCCTGCCTGTGCTTCCAGGGCCCTGACAGGGTCTCCATGTCCTTGCCAGGGCTCCCCAATGCCATGGTGGTATCCCCAGGGCCATGCTGAAGCTTCCAGGGCTTTATGCAAGCTTCTCAAAGCCTGGTAGAGTGTCCCCATGGCCCCACCTGGGCTTGACAAAGCCATAGTGGGGTCTCCAGGGCACTGGCCATGCTCTCAAAATTTCCAGTGGGTTCCTCAAGGCCTTGGCCAAGTTTCTAAGGCACAGCCCAGGCTCCCCAAAGCCTTGGTGGCATTTCCAGGACACCAGCCAGACTGCCAGGACTCTGCCTAGGCTCCCTAAAACCCGGCAGGGTCTCCATTGCCCAGACCACATTACCAGGGCCCTGCATGAACTCCCCAAAACCATATTGGGGACCCCAGAGCCGTGACCCACCTGGGCACCCCAAAACCCAGGCAGTCAGGCAGTGTTTCCAGGGCCGCACTGGGGTATCCAAGTCCTCACCCGGGATGCCTCAGTGGTATCACCGGGGCCCTACGAGAGCTTCTCAACGCCTGGTGGGGTCCCTGGAGCGCCACCAGTATTACCAGGGCTCTGCCTGGTCTCCTTAAAGCCTCTCAAAATTAAGGCTCTCCTTAAAGGCTCTCAAAATTCCTGGTGGGTTCCAGGAACCTTGGCCAGATTTCCACAGCATCTGGCCCAGCCTCCTTACGGCCCCGGCAAAGTTTGCAGTGCCCTGACCGCTGACCGAACTGCCCAAAGGTGCATCGGGGTCTCCAAGGCCTTACCTTGGCTTCCAGAGCCCCACCAGGGCTTCACAAATTTGAAGCAAGGTCCCAAGGTCCTGGGCTCTCCAAAGCACCTGTGGGATCCCCACAACCTTGCCATGTTCCCAGGACTTCTCAAAGCCTGGCCAGCTCCTAGGGGCTTGCCTTGACTTCCAGGGCACTGCCTGGGCACCCTAAAGCACAGGCAGTGTCCTCAGGTCCCCACCAGGGTCTCCACCTCTTCGACTGGGCTCTTCAATGCCCTGGTGGTATACCCAGGGTTGCACCCAAGCTTCCAGGGCCATATGTGAGCTTCTCAAAGCCTGGTGGGGTCCCCAGGGCACCACCAGTGTCCTCAGGGATATGCCTGGGCTCCCCAAAACCCCACCGGTGTCCCCAGGGCTCTGGCTGGGCCCTCAAAATTCCTGATGGGTTCCCCAGGGCCTTGGGCAGGTTTCCAAGGCTCCACCCAGGCTCCATAAACCTCCAGCAGCATTTCCAGGGTGCCAGCCAGGCTTCCAGAACCCGGTACAGCTTCCCTAAGGCTCAGGTGGGGTCTGAAGTTCCCTTACCAGATTCCCATGGCCCTGCCTGGACTCCCCATACTCCAGAGGGGTCCCCAGCATCCTGCCTGATCTCCCCAGGGCCCTGGTCGGGATTCCAAGGCCTTGTCCAGGCTCCCCAAAGATCTATCGATGTCCCCACAGCCCAGGCCAGGCTTTCAGGACTCTGCCCAGGCTCCCTAAAGCCCCAGAGGGGTGTCCAGGGCATCAGTCAAACTTCCAGAACCCTGCCATGGCTCTCCAAAGACCTGGCTGGCTCCTCTAGGACACAGCCAGGTTCCCAGCGTTCTGTTCGCCCTCCCCAAAGCTTTGCTGTTGTTTATAGAGCTTTGGGTAGGTTCCCATGGCCTCACCCATGCTTCCCAAAGCCCCAGTGAGGTCATGATGCTGCCCGTTCCAAGAAGACACA
>VZTM01019947.1:90746-114084 GCA_013400555.1 Jacana jacana | reverse complement strand
TGAAACATGCATTGTTTAATCTGTAACAAGGGTGTTAACATAGCCTTTTGAATCGGTTTAAGTAGGGTGGTGGTTTCAAAGCAGCCTAAGCTGGTCAAACTGCTCGATGCAGCAGTTTTATCCACTTCCTTCTATACCTAAACCGGCAGGAAATTAACTGAACCATAAAACATGAATAGTTTTCGGTGCTGAAATGGCTTCGTAGGCTGCCAGAGCTGGTGCGAGAGAGAGGGCAGGAATATACCAGCTGGATGCAGGAAGTGTAGAGCTTTGTTGGCCAGCATTTAGAGAGGGTTAAGCGGTAACTTCTTACTTTATAATGTAAGAATAAATTTATAGCTGCGGTCAGAGTTATCCCGAGTTCCACACTCATCTTCAGCTGCATTTTTCTACCCTTCTTAGGCTGGCACTTATGCTGTAGCATAGTAAGCTATATCCAACTACTGATTTTTTTTTTTTACTAGCTGAAAGTTGATTATTTTTTTAGTATTGTTTTTTGCCTGAATCATGAGCTAAATAATCCTACTATTACACACAAGTGCCTGTCTGCAAAACATTGTGGGAACACACATCTGGTCAGGTGGGGAAGGGAAAAGAAGGAGAGTTACTGGAGCAGTTATAAAATAGATCTGCTTATAAGCCATGCATGTTCAGTTTTACTAAAGGCATGGTTTTGCAAGACGCTAGTTTCTTGATCAGAACAAGGTGGCATAAGGCATCTGAGAACTGGAAATGACAGGCTAAAGAGAAAAAAGGGAGTGCAAAACCACAAAATGGAGTCAGCAGAGGATTGCTGTTCAGCAAAGGAGAAAAACCATGGATCAGATTATTATAATATTTTGTCCTCTGCATAATGGTACATTAACATATCTGACAGAAAAATCTTGTTATATTTCTGTTTCAGCCCTATGACCTACTTTTTAGCCTTGTTTATTAAATATTTCAAGATGGGGCTTGCATGGCATTCTGGAGAGTTTTCTGAGTGTTTCCAGGTTGTGGTTCCAGAGCAGCATAACCAACTTTGTTTGATGGAGTTCTGTCTTCATTTATGCTTGATCTCCTTGGACAGCAGTGAACTCTCCACTGTGCCTTTTCATCCTACTAACCTGGCTAACCTGGGAAGAATTTTATATTATGTTTTTGGGTGGGTTGGTGGTTTTTTTTGTTTGGTTTTTTTTTTTTTTTTTTTTTTTTTTTTAATTTTCAGGTTAGTTTTCTGCTAGTTAATGTTAATCTTCCCTGCCAACAGTAGTTAGCTGTGGTGGTGGCCGGAATTCCATGTAGGTTTCAGCTAGTACTGTACCCATTGCCTGCCTAATGACTAGTCAAAAGGAGCTCTTTAATGCTTTTCTTCCCTTCACCAATCATATATCCCTTATATTTCCTTTGCATCTCTGCTGGCTCTTGGCCAGTCCTCTGCTGACTCAGTTAAGGACTTGGGTTTGGTTATAGAGGTCGCTTTCTACCTGCTTATCTTCCTGAACCAGATTACTAGGGAGTTTGGTAAATGTCATTGCCAGGAGCAGACCTGCCCCCATCAGTGACAGCTAATCATTGCATGGGCTTAGCTTGTTGTAAAATCATAATGGAGATACTACTCCTTAATGGTGAGAATTTTGACTTCTACAGGTTTTGCATTGCTGCAGGTTTGTGTTGAAGACTTTGGTCTTAGGGACTTCTCTCAGTGGTAAAAGGTTCAGAAGTTATGAATACAAATGCAAAATGACTAGCAAAATGGAAATTCCAGAATGTTATATATTTTGTAACAGTTTCATAATAGTTATTGTCTATCAACTTTCTGTGCAGGGTTACCAAGTGTTTAATCACTCACAGAGATGAGTTTCTCGGTCCAGTGTGAATGGTAATTTGAGAATCCTCCAGTGCACAGTAGTACAGCCCCAGGCTTTATCTCTAGTGTAGAGACCATGTTATTCAGTAATCAGCTGGGTTCTTCAGGAGTGCCTTGGGGCATTACGTCCCCCTGCAGCCAGGCCCTAGTTCATAAACAACTTATTTTATGTTGCAAATTGTTGGGAAGTGTTACTTTTTCCTTATTTTCCAAAGTCCTACAATGAGAAAAGAAGTAACAGTGTCTTTTTATGCTTTTATAAAATTGTAATACAGTAGGAATTCATCAGGATTTACACAACCATGGCTAACCTCTGTTATTTGTTACATTAAGCAACTGGTTTGGGTTAACTGCATCAGTTGAAGTTTCTGGAATGTAAACAGGGCTTTAACTGGTCAATTGCAACTGCATCATATTTCAAAATTCTGTCATGAGATTAAAACGCCTCAGAGTTCTAACAAAGTTCTAACAGATTTGTCCATGATTTTGATAAGTGTTTTGAAGATAATTAAGCTTGCTATACTATTACAGGTAATGGATTTGAAAAATCTTATATCTATTAGCGACCATTCAGGATAATAAACATAACTGGAAGACCTTAGGGCTCTGGAATTATTAATTGAAACCTGTTCTATCAAACTGGACTGTAATAATGCTGACAATGGAGTTAGTATTGCTCCTTTTTCTCTCAGAATTCTTCATCGATTTCCCTCACGACCATTTAACGTGCATGCATTCAGAACTTTTGAGGAGGAGGAAAGAAGAGAGAAGTGACCCTCTTGATGGAAGTCAGTTTCTGGTTTTTGTTTTTGGTTTGGTTTGGTGGTTGGTTTTCTTTTGTTCTTTCTAAAGGCATAGTTTTACATTTATGGGGGGTAATGACAGCTTAAGCAGGCTTCAGTCACCTTTGTATTCTTGTACCTTCTCTCACTGCTGCCTTATTTAAGCTAGACTAGCTGTTTCTTACAGCCATCAAATTAATTCTTCATGAAGCTGCTTTCATGTAATTTTTGTTCTTTTGATCTGTTAACATTTTGTCTAATTTAATACCTTGATCTGGTTCACCAAGTGTTGGCAGAACTATTTGTGTCATAATAAAAGGGATCACACGGGACTGGGAATTAATGTTAACAGAAGTAGCCTTGGGCTGGCCCTGTTTAAGTAACACTTCTGCTGAGTGTCTAACATATAGAACATTTGACAAGGTTTCTATGTGGAAACATTATTTAGAATTTTGCATATTTGACCCATTTGCATTGAGAGAGAGCAAAAACCTTACTTATATCACGGAAAACTTGTATTGCTGTAACTAAGTCTCAGTTTACTGATATTTAATACTGTTCCTGGAAAACTAAAATAATGTTTTCACTGAAAAAAATGCTTTGCTGTTTCTGGCTCCTGGAAAATGAAAATGACTGCTAATTTTACCATCTTTATCACAAGTCATGTTGAAAACCTTTTTTAATTCATTCTTGTTTTCTTTTACTATTTAAACCTAACATGCTTCTGGGTTCCTCCTTCTCACTTTCTGAAAATTTCCATAATAAAGAAGTTTTGTTCTACGAGTAGCAAATGTTGCCACTTGAACAACTAATTTTTCATAGAACATGTATTTAATATACAGGAAAACTAGGTACAGAATTTGAGTAACTAATACTTTTCATGTAAGTATACTAAACTTGATGTAGATAAGACAAAGATACATTTTTTGATTGTGCTTTATTGTGAAATGCAAAACTTTTCTTCACTTCCACAGCAGCTTACAAGAGGGTGATTCTTTGCTGACAGTAAAAGCTTTAATCTTGCAGTTTCCACGCTTTTGGGGAAGTGTTTTGTGTTGTGTGCCTAACCTTTTTGTGAGGTTGAATTTGACAATCATGGCATATATTAAGACTGATTTACTCGGGCTGTTCTTAACTGGCTTGCTACCCTGCGTGTCACTGTGTACCCTGCGTACCCCTGTGCCACTGTAGCAGACCTGCCGTGCTGACAGGGGCTTTCATGGCAGCCACATTCTCCATGCTGGCAGTCAGCTCTGGGACCCCTTGGTATGCTGATTCAGCTGAAATGAATTTTTGAGATTATCCTTGGTTTTGGCCATACCTAAAGCATCTTGCTTCCCAGGTGAACAAATAGCCAAGTGCTAGAGTAAGGAAAAGGGAGGGGTACAGCGGAACCCTGACTTGGATCTGTGTAACTTGCTGTGGATTTCAGCTCTCATTAAGACCTTAGTGGTAGAGGAGCTAATGCAGGTGTAATTAATGCTTAGAAATACATGTGTAGACACCATTTAATTTTGGTTTTAGTCTGGGATTACTTTGATTGTGTTTAGCTTAAGCAAGTTTTAAAAATAAAACTAGAAAAAAAGTGTGTGGAAAGAAGAGTGTAAGGGGGTGTAAGATGTCACTGCTGGTAAGTCTGGTACTGAGCAGTTTATGCTGTATTCTTATGGAAAGGTATGTTGATGTCACTTGTTTTCAGGAAGAAGTGTGTTTGGGTATCATAGAAAAAGCAAGGAAAACAACATATTAATTTTACACATTTTCTGAGTTGGCACTTGCTTCCATTGAGAAAAATGGGATTTCTCAATTCGTTGTCAGGGGTTGTTGCTGTTGAATGCTTACAGTACAGCGCTCAGCAATGTATAGAACGTAGAAGATATGATTGTGTTTATGCTCCATGTGCTGCTGCAGCAAGATAAAATCCCTGATACACAGTAATGACATGGTTTTGTTTGTTTGTTACTTTTTTTTTTTCTAAGCTAGACTGTATTTAGTCACTATCACATTTTATTTGCTTGAAAACTACATTGCTATCACACAAGGTTGGACTTCTGACATAGTTGGTTTAGGGTTTAAGTATGCTTTGGTCTGTCTCCTGGGAGCTAGTTACTAGTCCTTCAGTCACACGGTGGCACATGGAAACAGAGTTTTTAAACTTCAGGTGAAGCTCAGGCTAGCTTGTTGCTCCCCAGTGGACGGTTTTCAAGAGCACTCATAGGTGCTTATGTCAAACTTGGTGACATTACAGTGATAACCTATGATGTAAAGCAGGTAACTTTTAATAAGAATTTTAAAAGTTACTCCAGGTGTCTATGTTTTCACTTGCAGTGGAAGCATGATTTTGAAATAATGCGTAGAAAGCAAAATCACACACTCAAAAATCAAGAACTAAATGGAATATGGTTGACTGGCAAATTTAATGCAATTGGTTTAGCAAATGTATAGTTATTATTTTGCTGTAATGTCCTTTGTTTAGTACACAGAACATTTCCTTTCTCATTACCATTCTGAGTGCTGAGTAACTGCAAGTGATCTCAGGCTTTTCAGTTAGAAAAGGTGTGCGCACAAGTGTTTGCCAATCTGAAAAGTTTGGTTCAGGTTGACTGGCTTGATATATGAAGAAGATTGCAGGTGTAACTGGTGACAAAGCGGCATGGTGAGATAATCTCCAAAGGGAAACCACTCTTGCTCATTAAACACATTTTAAAAATATTTGCTTGACATAGAAGAGATCACACAAGTTCTTGCTGTTCCTTTGTGGAGCAGAAACTTGAATGCACCTTGTTAAGTGACTATCCTAGTCAGCAAGTTATTGCAGAGTTGAAATGTGGTCTTTTTTATTTAATCTTGGATTTGTTTCACTTTGTTGAAGTAATAAATATTAAGTTAAACTTTATTAGGGCAGTGATGCAGGTTTAAAAATTAATTTACCTCCTGATGGGTTATTTTAACGGGGTAAATTTTGTGCTCTGGTTCACAGCACAGCTACACAAACTCTGCTAACGCAGCTGGAAGAGCCAAGGAGGAAGAAGAGGCAGTGTGTGGTAAAGGAGGCACTGCTGTTGAAAGAAATTCACACAAAATGCAACTTGAGCATTTTTTATCTTAATTAAAATTGGAAACGGTAACCAAAGCAATCTAAGTAGGTGCTACTGTTCTTCTGTTACTCAGCCAGAATTAAAAGCATATTCATATTATTAGATCCCTCGCATATTGGTAAATTGGCAACATACAGTGGTAGTTGTTAGCCTGTTCCACTAGCACAACTGTATCTGAAAGAAGATGCCTGCACATTGCTTAATTTTTCCAGTTATATCTTACATTTCTTCAAGAAAATCTCTGGGCTTTTCAGTAACTCACCAGTTTAAAAAAAAAAAAAAAAGGTAGGTATATTTCAGATCAGGTTTTTTTATATTGTTTGTGAGTCACCACTAGTTCATTTGAAAACCCTAGTATGCTCAGGCTTTTGAAGCACAGAAGAAAATTACACTAGTTTAAGTAGTTTTTGAAGTCAGTTCACCAAGCATATATGTGTGATCATTTGGTTAAATCGATCATTTGCTGTGATGGATTGGTTTAATCAGTATTGGATCCATATCTTTTCTGCGGGAGTGTAGTTTGGATTTGGCTGTGACTGAATTGTAATTCAGTTCTGGTTTGGTTAATACAAGTTTAACCCTTTCCTGACCCTGAATCAGGTAGTTTAGGAAGACGCAACAATTGAGAAGCATCACATCATGGGGGGCAGCCAATGATAAGGAACTTTACACCTGATCTTTCATATTCCAAAAGAAGGCATGATGCACAGTGTTACAGGCAGCTGCCTTGTAATCCCCACAACCTCAGACTGGAGAGTTGAAAGGAAACTGCTGTGCCCCACTGGGCAGTTTTATGCCTGGGAGTTAAAAATGGAGGCCAAAGAGCGGAAAGCTGTACTCTCCTGTTGCTCTCCTGGTTTAATCTGTGCTTGCATGTGTACAGTCTGGAAATAAAAGCCTGTCTCTTCAGTGAGTCACAGTGAGGGCTGGATTTGCTGGAGAGAAATGCAGGGTTGGAGATCCATGCAAGTACTTTAAGGATGTAATTTGCTGGAGAGAGGAGACAACTCTGCAGATCTCTCTGCATTGTGAAACGAAGGATTAAGGCATGGTCAGCACTTCCCAGTAAGAGTAGTTTTCTTATAGAATGCCTTTAGGCATGTATGGGAATTCTCTGTTGAGAATTACAAATCATAATAAAGAAACAAAGACTTATATTGTATGTGCTGTTCCAAGCCATGAGGTGATGAGAAAAGATATGGTATGATGCTGGTTTTGCTGATCACTGAACACAGTTTCCATGCTGAATAAGCTCTGTTCTACTTTTAATGAAAAAAAAAAAAATAAAATAGGATTCAGACCTTGCTTTGGTTTTAGGTTTGAACACTTTAAGTTGTGGGATTTGGTTCAGCTGACACCGATACTGCAGTGTTTCTTCCCAGGTAGCTGCACTGACTCAGCTCTCTGGGGATATATGAAATCTATGCCAGCCAAAGCAAAGGAGTTCTTCTGCCACCTTCTGTGCACAAGTTGCCAAAGTGAAAGAACAACACAGATTGTTAATCTTATCTGTTTGTGTAAATCATTATTGTAGCCAATTTTTATTTATCTTTATTGATCATTCCCTTCTGCATTCTCTACTGTGCCACAGACCCTCTAAGATTTGCACCATGTAACAAATTACCTTTTGAATGAAACTCAGTGTAAATTTTCACTTTGACAGAGCATTATTCTGAACACAGTTTTAAGCTAAACTGTATTTTACTGTCTCACTTGTGAGACTGTCTAATGAGAAAGTGTCAGTTGACCATATTGTGCGTGAGACTTCTGAAATGTGCTAAAATCATTCCTTACAAGGAATATTTTAGCTCAACAAAATTGTCTCATTCAATAAATAGTTAAAAATCAGATTGGGAGGCACTTATGGGAGAAAAGTGTTTGTCTACTGCCTGTGTGAAATGGCTTAGTACAGTGGTTTTCAGTATTTTTCTATTTGGGGAACTTCTAGTATATTTTGGTGGACCATTTTACAGTTACCTCAATTCCATTGAGAAGAGATGTGCACTGATGAGTTGATCCAGTTACTGGTGGTTGTTCTGGTGCCTCTGATATCCATTAGAGACTTGGGGTGAAGTTTCAGTGAGATTTTGGTGACAGGCAACCGAGACAGCTCAGTCAATCACCCAGTGAGGCTTGGAAGGCAAGAATAGAAATACAGATCCAGGAGGGAAAGGATACAGGATCATAGCAACCAAAAGTTTGAGTGCCTCTGGTTTCTGTCAAATTGCTGCCAAAATCTGTTGTTTGACAGGAAAACTTTTAAAGTGGAATTAAGACTGAAAGCAGTATTGACTTGTTGGAGAGCAGCGTAGGGAAAAGGGACCTGGCGATCCTGGTGGACAGCAGGATGACCATGAGCCAGCACTGTGCCCTCATGGCCAAGAAGGCCAAGGGCATCCTGGGGTGTATTAGAAGGGGACTGGTTAGTAGGTCCAGGGAGGTTCTCCTTCCCCTCTACTCTACCCTGGTGAGACCCCATCTGGAATATTGTGTCCAGTTCTGGGCCCCTCAGTTCAAGAAGGACAGGGAACTGCTGGAGAGAGTCCAGGGCAGGGCTACCAAGATGATGGAGTGGAGCATCTCCCATAGGAGGAAAGGCTGAGGAAGTTGGGTCTCTTGAGCTTGGAGAAGAGGAGACTGAGAGGTGACCTTTTTCATGTTTATAAATATGTAAAGGGTGGGTGTCAGGAGGATGGAGCCAGGCTCTTCTCAGTGACATCCAATGATAGGACAAGGGGTAATGGATGCAAGCTGGAACAGAGGAGGTTCCAGTTAAATATGAGGAAAAACTTCTTCACAGTGAGGGTGACTGAACACTAGAAGAGGCTGCCCAGGGAGGTTGTGGAGTCTCCTTCTCTAGAGACTTTCAAAACCCACCTGGGTGCATTCCTGTGTGACCTGCTCTAGGTGTTCCTGCTCTGGCAGGGGGATTGGACTGGATGAGCTTTCAAGGTCCCTTCCAATCCCTGAGATTCTGTGATTCTGTGATTTTGTGATTTCTTCTTGCTACCTGTTCCCATCCAGTATAATTGTGTCACAGAATCCATTACAAGCCTTTGTGTGGCTGTGCAGTGAATGGGGTCAGAGGAAAAATATGGTCAGAAAAAAGTTATTTTTTAGACAGGTTTTATTCCTCAATTGTTAAGTGTGCAGCCGCAAATCATTTGCACTAGTGCAGGCAGGGTTTGAAAATATGGAAGTTACTTTGGGGAGGGTTCAGTTGTTGATGAATTCTGATCCCTGTGGTTTTATATATAATTTTGTTTTTGTTGCATTGAAAGCTTAATGAAAACTTAAACATGTTAAACCAACTCTGTTGAGTTGTTCTCTGATTGTCCATTACAGCTGATTGCATGCTTGTTTCTTTTCAAAAATGTCAGTAAGCTCTTTGTAATTGAGCTGAGCATGTAATTGAGCATTCCATATTTGTTAGGAATTAGTTAAATTTTGTTCTGAGAAAATGAGATTGCAAATGCTCTTATTTTTACCTAGCATGTTTCTGATGAACTTGTCAGTGATACTTTTTTTTCTCTCAAAGCATATTAACTCATTTAAGGTTGTAAATAATTCCTTCTGAATAATCTAATGAATCTACTTAGTAACAAACCAGTGATTTTTCTGCATGTTTCATACCATGCAGTTCAGAGCCACCAGGGCTACTTAAGTTGCTGGTGTGCTGAGTTTACACTAAGATGACAGTCTATGAGCAGCTGAGACAAAGGCACATGCTCCCTTCTGCCAGCTCTAGTACTTGGCATAGTAACTTCGGGCAGAGCTGGAAGCTGTGACTTATTAAACTGCGGTTGTCATTTACTTGGTTGAGTGTGAGAACTCTGACTGAGAGACACTGAAAAGTTAGGTCACTTTCTGTTTGTTGCTGTATCTTGCTGTCAAAAGTTACTACTTGTCTGGCAGTCTTGTCTTAATTTTATCTTTTTACAATTCAATTTAGCAGGTACTATGTATGACTAAGTATTTGAGGTAGCATATTTATTTTCAGACTATAGAACAATTTACTTTCTTCTGTTGACATATTTCAATAAGTTTATTTAAATGTGAGAAACAAACAATGAGGGCTGACTTTCCTCTTACCATGTTTTAACTTGTGTTGCTTATGTGCCAAAATTACGTGAGTGAAGCTGACAGGAATTGTTAATGTTGTTTCTCTGCTTTTAAAGTATATTGATATAAATTAGCATAGCACTATGCTAAACTACAGAAATAATTGTTATACTTTAAAAGATGCTAAAATTTGACATGAGATGAACTGCCAGAATACTGTGGGAAAATAAAAACACATTTAATGTTAAGTGAATTCTCAATAGGGTAATTTATATTAACAGCAGCATAGTTTGGCAAGTCTGTGCTTCCAGTTTTGTCAGACTGGGTGAAAGACAGTTGAGAACTTTTGCTGTGCTCAGTGAAGCAGTGTGAATGACAAAATTGTTCATATGTTTTTCATTGATACGTTCTCTTCAACCGTATTGTTTGTCTGTTACAGATCCTGGCTCTGCTGAACGCATAGGACAAAAAAGGAAATTTCCCAGCCCTCCACATTCCTCTAATGGCCACTCACCACAAGATGCATCAACAAGTCCTATAAAAAAGAAAAAGAAACCCGGTCTATTGAACAGTAGTAATAAAGAGCAGGTAAGAGAAGTCACAGCCTTGTTACGCTAGAATGTGGAACAATGAAGAATGTAAAGTCAGCTGATCAGGAGCTCTCTCCTCTTCAGAAATCTCTGTTTCTGTACACTAAGAGGATGTTAATTTTTGATCGCATTGGGTGCAGGAGCTGGCATTATAAGTTGGATTTGGATGTTCTATTACTCTTTTTTTGCATCCGTATGAGAGAGACCACCTGTGTCCTGTTTTTTGATTTCATAAAGCTATATAAAGATATATAACCAATAAATGCAATTTTGAACAAAAGGTTTATGAAGAAATATAATAACAATACAACAATAGTAATAGCCGTTATTAATTAAAAGCACCAAAAGGAGATGAATGTTCAGTGATGTGGTACCCTACATTAAGAAAGATCTCATAATGTCAGTCGAAGTCCCTCACCTGCATTCAGTCCTACTGCCAATTATTAACAAAAGTCCAGCTCCTTCCTTGGTACTCTGCAGATTCCCTCCCCTTTCAACTGCTGTGCAGCGTACACTCCAACCAAACTATTAAATCAAAGGCTTAGCTTACACTGACAGTACTTCTCAGTTTTCATGCTTGAAACCAGATTTTCATTGTCTTCTGAATATACAATTTTTAGCATTTGTTTTAGATTTTAGAAGAACTTGACTTCAGAAGACTTTGACAATTTCTGATTCATTGTATGATGCAAGTTAAAGAATTGTATGAAGAGTATTGAATGGCAAATGCTATAAAGCACCTGTGTCATGTTGGAGGGGAGATCACATGAAAGCAGTCTTTAGCTCTACTGAAAGTACTTTTCATCTAATTTAGTAATGACATGCCAGTTTATTTTTCAAAGTGCTTTTGTGTGTCAATGTGTTTTGTCAGGATTATATAAACACAGGATTAAGTTCTGAGGGTTTAGAGCACTTTTCCCTGGTATACCAGGGTCCACATTAAATATTATACTGGTACAATTGCACTGGTTAAGAAAGAAAATGAAATTACCAAGCACTGCAGTTGTCCTGGTACAAAGACTGTCAATAAACTAGGCCTTGCCAGACAGCAGTCTTGCAATGTCAAGCATATTTTATTTAAGGATAATTGGGTGGTCTAGTAACAACACATGTAGGCTTACATGTACTTGCTTAGTGTGCCCAGTTTGGCTTTTACTGAGCTTCAATGCAGGCTGTATTAATTCCTCTACATCCAGGACTTTTTCTGGGGAGATGTTGCCCCACTGAAGTCTGAGTTTCTAACTGTGCAGTGTAGAGATAATTTTAAGAACAGTGAAATTGAATCTTAGGGTATTAGTTTCCATGCTTTATTCATGCATTTAAAATATATATGTGAAAACACACTTGCAGTTGTTGAACTTGATACGTTCCCCTCAGTAAATCCTTTTATATTTTCCAGGTATCTCAGACCTGAAATATTACAGGATAGAATTAAGTTATGTATCTAATGAAGAAAGTGATCAGTCTTGCTTATTTTGCTGTATATGTTACAACTTAGCAAGAAAACACCATCTGTTTAGTTTTGTTTAGCTGTTTCTAACTCAATATTGTCTTGCATGTCAAATTTTAAATGGGCATGCCAGATAATTGTTTCTAGAGTAGGTGCAAAACTCTTCTCTATATGGTAGCAGGAGTTGTTAAAGGTTCTTTTGCTGCTGAATTAGGTGTGAGCTGAGCATATGGTTACTTGGTTTGCTCTCAGGTGAAGTTTCAGGTAGAATGTAGCTGACAGTTGTGGTTGATTGGCTGATAAAGGCATTTTTGGGGTGTGACAACACCACTGAAACCTCCAACTTCATATTCTACGTTATGAAGTGTTTTGTAATATTTTAGTATTTCGAGATAGTGTTACATGTTTTGTGTTACATGTTGTGGATACAGTAACACCTTAATGGTGCCAGCAGTTATTCAAAATGTTGAAATACAGGCAAAGAATTATGGAATTGTAGAAATGTAGCTGAGAGGTTAAAAATCAGGAACTTCAATGTAATGGAAGTTGTCCGTTTATTTTCTTAAATTTGGCTTAGACAACATAAGGTGACAGATGTCTAAAAGATACAAGCATCCTTAAACAGAGAATTAATTCCTCTCACACTCCAGCAAAAATGGAACTCTCTTCAGTTTGGATGTTATCAGCTGATTTCGGTGGAGTATTCTGCAGGTTTTATAGTTGTCTTAAGGCAGTATCTTTAATTCTTAGGAAGTTAGTGTGAATATACTACTTATGCCCATAGCTGCATCTCCACATACATGCTATTGAGATTCTGCTCTTATGGATGTGGTGCATATAGCTGAAAACAAAACACATGTCTGCACTGTACGTTGCAACTTTCCCTTCTTCATTCTGGGTTTCCATCTGCCTTTGTACGTTTCAATGATTGTAGTAGTGATACGTTTAAAATGTAGTTTAAGCCTTGTGCTGTTGCTCTTATTCCACAGGATCTCATAGAACCTTTCTTCTGAAAGCCTCATCACGTTACATGGTTATTTAATCATATACAGAGAGTACAGAAAATAACACTTTGCCCAGTTCTTCTGTGGTGGGAACAAAGTATCTTAGCAGCTGTAGCATCTCTAGAACAGAAAACTGATAGAAATTAGAGTGAAATTTTAGGGAGCAGAATGTTTTGGGAATGCTAGTGGGTAACATCCTTTCTTTGCCTAAAATATTATACAGTCTTAGATAACTGCAGATGATCTCTCCTCTGGTATATTTTGAGATACATCATCTTCAGCTGGGTTGTCACTTCTGCGTCATCTAATTTGTCCTTGATGGTCTCCTATTCATAAAAATAATTAGACCTTGTCCCTTGTAACTTTAGAAATATCACCATCCAGGCTGGCACGCTGGTGGTTTCTGGTGGCAGTAATTTATGCCCCATGTGACTAATTTTATAGAGGATGCTGGGAAGGTATGGAACATGCCTATTGTTGCACTGTTGTATGAGGCATGTGGGCCTGTGACTGCTCAAGGGTCTAGAAACTTGCAGATGTGTAAATACACACAAAATTACCTGAGAACCAAACAAAACTAGTGAAGGCTGGTTCATGCAGTTTACAAAGTTAACTGTTCAGTGTTTTCTAGTGCAGGAAAACCAGTGGAGACTGTGAGTCTTAAATTCTAATATGCATTTAAATGGTGGGTTAAGTCTCTCCCCGTGCTCCTGCTCCTGTAGCCGAACTGGCTGTTCAGGATGTGAACTGGCTCTTTCGCCATCCTACGCTACAGTTTGCCTTATTAATCCGAATCAGCACTGGCTTGCTTCATTGTACCAAGTTGTGAACTGCTGCAAATTAGAACAGATTTGCATGGTGTTCAGCTTCTTGTCTCAGGACTAACTTCTTCAGTGGTCCCGGGTTTAGCTGTCACTCAGTATCTCAGTATTTAGCTTGCACAGCCCATGGAATTCTGAGTTTAGAGGACCCAATAGCTTCTACAGTACTACTTCTTTCTTGAAAATATGTTTGCTGACTTTCGTTGGATTCCCTGTCTTGCACTTGATGCCCTTGCTTGCCACAAAAATTTATTTTCAGTCTTGAGTGTGAACTGGCATTTGACATCTGAATAAGAACTAAATCTCTTTATTAATGATTTTGTGCAATGAGTAAGATACTGTGCTTGCAAAAATGTTAATCAAACTCTGTAAACTGCTGTTTGCTTATATATTATGAATATTATTATTATTTGAAAAAAAATGCAAATTTGTTTTGAAACCAAACCTGTTTTTCTTGCCTACATTTCAGTCAGAACTAAGACATGGTCCGTTTTACTATATGAAGCAGCCACTCACCACAGACCCTGTTGATGTTGTACCACAGGATGGACGGAATGATTTCTATTGCTGGGTTTGTCATCGGGAAGGCCAAGTCCTCTGCTGTGAACTCTGTCCTCGGGTTTATCATGCTAAGTGTCTGAAACTGACAGCGGAACCAGAGGGGGATTGGTTTTGCCCAGAATGTGAGGTTAGTTTGATATAAGGAGTGGATTTCTTGTTTCTGAGATATAAGCAGCTTTTATTTTTTTGAGTTCTAAAATGTTTCTGGTTTGTTCCTACATTGTCACTTGGTAAAGGTGCCAGATAAGTTTGTACAGAAGAGGAGGCATCTGTGGCTGCTTTGCTATTTTCTTCTCTGTGTGTACCTGGATTGTGTTTGCCTTCTTTCCACAAGTCTTCAACTTTGTGTTTCCATCTCTAGGGAAAGCGCCATTTCAAAGAGTGATCTCTTCATCAGGCACCTCTAATTCTGAAAACATGCTGCAGTTTTGATTAGTTTAACTTGTGCTTCTTCTAGTGGGCTGCTCAGCTCTGCAGCAGTGCAGAAAAAAATTGCACTGTAGGGTCTACATAAACAGGTGGATATTTTATTACTATTTTTTTTTCTACAGGGCTGAGGAAGAATTTAATCATCTCTCTCCAGTGATTCCTGGGGAGAGAATACTTAGCATCAAAGTATCTTTAATGAAAGCAAAATGGTTTATTGCATGTTTTCTGTTGATCACTTATTGTAGTAGAGCCCAGGTGACCTCGCTTGATCCTGTTCCTGTGAAACCTACATTGTATTTGGGAGTTTCATGCATTCACACATTCACTCAGCATGATCTTGATGGATAATTTCTGGTATTCTCCCTTTTTTTTTCTCTTTTCTTTTGTTTCTTTTTCTTAATATAACCTGAACAAAACCCAAGTAATTGGTCCATCAGAGGTGTTTTATTTCTTGTAAGATAATTACTATCTGCCATTTCAATGCTAGAATATTTCTCTGGAGAAGAATTTACCGAGAAATTTCGCTAACAAAACATTTTTTTTATCTTAACTTTTAGAAAATCACGGTTGCAGAATGCATAGAAACACAGAGTAAAGCTATGACAATGCTCACCATTGAACAGCTATCATATTTACTGAAGTTTGCACTACAGAAAATGAAACAGCCAGGGGTAAGGAAAATTATTTTATTTGTAATGCTTGGATCATATGTTTATCATAATCTCGAGTCTCGCTTCCTTTTGTGGATTATGAGCCTGGCTCATTTTATCAGATGGTATGTGACAGCTTCTGTGCCATCTGCCACCTGTCTGGTAGAGGCACATCACTTCAGGCTGTCTGTACTGTTTTGGAGTGCATTTAAGATGTAGTTCCTTGATGAAGCTTGTGAACGTAGTTTCAGTAGGTGTAATCAAAATATAATGTGGGTTCCCAGTGGGATGTGGTGATTTCTCACTTACACAAAGCAGACAATGCTTCTCTGAGGTACCAGGGGAATGAGGAGACATGATCTCTTACCAATATGGTTCTGTGGGCAGTAACCCTGGGCACAGACACTGTTATATTATTGATTATACCTGTTGCAAACCTGGCTTCTATCTGTTAGTAGAGATTGTTCTTGCCAGAAAAACTAGTTGTATCATGTACTTCTAAAACACTAAAGAAATTTTCCTCAGTCTGGTGAAAACTATACCATTAATGTTGACACAATATGAGGCTGCTGCTCTATGCATTTGTATCATGGGGGTAAAATTGGTTTTCCTCCAGCTTGTACCTATCTCCATGTGTTTGTCATAGACTCACTTCTCAAAACCACCACGCCTCTAAGTTTCATCTATTCCAGTCACTCATTTTTGCTTCAGCTCTCAACAATTCTGATCAGTTCTTCACTGTGCAATCATTGTCTAGTTTTCACATATGTGAAGAAAACAGTAAATCAAAATATGATGTGATGAATTACCAAGGCTTGTCTTAACTCCTGTTGCCTTCTTATCCATGTACAGGAGTTAGAGCAGGGAAAGTGTTTCTGTTTCCTGCATTGTTACAGTAAATTACGTTGGGAAAAACAGATGTGCAGGATTGTGGGATTTCTGCATCTCTGATCTCTCTATGATAAGTATTTTAGCAGAACAATAGTGACAATTTCTGGGATGGTTATTCTTAAGTACTGACAGATTTTTGGCTCTTGAAATAACTTTTTGTTGGAGTGGTAAATATTGTCCTATTAAATAGAGCCATTAAGGTGTCAGTGTTTGTTTATATTGAATCTGCCAAGTGTTTTGAAAATATGTTAGAAAGCTAATGTTTAATGAATGCTATTGAGACAATTTACCCTTTAGGCATTCTACTAATAACCTGTTGTTTTGGTACCTGAGTACTTCAGTTGGTTGTGTTCAAAGAATTACAGTCCCTCTGCATTAGCAGATAAAATGTAGAGTCCCACTGATAGAAGTTTGAATGTGTTTGCATTACCAAGCCACCGTTGTTTTGAGAGTTATGATTCTAATGAGAGTCTGAAAAAGAAGTATTTTTATGAGTCTAGTGAATTGGAAATTTAGTATCTTTATTATATTCTGCCGAAAGCTATATGCTGAGCCTCATCTGATACTTCACACCAAGAAAACCCTATTGTAAATAATAGCGGTACCTTTTACAAAATTCTTAACTTCAGCAATTCATTACTTCCACCTTTTACTTCCTTTTGTTCTACCAGTATTTCTATTACTTCATGAAATTTTAGAATTACCTTTAAAGAATTTTCTCTGATATCACAGTTCCCAGAATCCCAGAATGGTTAGAGCTGGAAAGGACCTTAAAGATCCTCAAGTTCCAACCCCCTTGCCCTGGGCAGGGACACCTCCCACAGAGCAGGTTGTTCAAAGCCTCATGCAACCTGGCCTTGAACACCTCCAGGGATGGGGCAGCCACGGCTTCTCTGGGCAACCTGTTCCAGTGCCTCACCACCCTCACAGGAAAGAGTTTCTTCCTGATATCTAATCTAAATCTCCCCTCTTTCAAATTAAAGCCATTACCCCTCATCCTGTTATTCCACTCCCTGATAAAAAGTCCCTCCCTCCCCATCTCTCCTGTAGCCCCCTTCAGGTACCGGAATGCCTTTGTAAGGTCTTCCTAAGACCTTCTCTTCTCCAGACTGAACCACCCGAAGCTGACTTCAGGCTTGCACCCAGGTCCCTGCCTGTGGTCTAAACATTTCCTCTAAACTTGTGTTAGTGGCTAATCACTGATGATTTCCCTGAATACAGAGCTAATGCTGGTTGTCACTGCTTGGGTGGGGCCTCATCACAACAAACAGCTGTGCAGCACAGCTGGGAATGCGAAATCCTCTCCACTAACTTCCTTCCCACTGAGCAGACTGAAACATTTTGCCTTTTCTCTGAACAGCATGAAAGTAGGGCACAATGTGAATCTGTTGCTGTCTTTTTCTGAACAGAAGGATGCCAATTCCTCTCCTAGTGAATATTCCCATGGCTCAGTCCTGCAGGGCACCAAGCAATCCCTGTTCTTTTCCACACCACCACCCCCCTTCACAGTCCAGTAAGGGTTTAAAAATAAGTACTTACTTGTTGGAAGTAGCATCAGAAAGAGTGTTGTGTCATTGATGAAACTGCTCAGTGTTAATAAGCAGTGTGGTTTATTTCTTTTTCCTAACAGACAGAGCCATTTCAAAAGCCAGTTTCACTGGATCAACACCCAGATTATGCAGAATATATCTTTCATCCAATGGACCTTTGTACATTAGAGAAGGTTTGTATGGAGCTAAGGGAGCAAGGTCCCTTGAGTTTGATTGCTGTCGCCAAGATTTCTGGAGTGTTTGATGGGAGGGGGAGAAAGGTTGCTTGAAACAATTTATACACCAGTCCAGTTACAGCATAAGAACAGTCATACCAATGGAACAAGTCCACTGCTTTGTCTTAACCAGTAACAAATGCTCAGGAAAAAGAGTGAAAAGGACAAGTTTACCCTGGACTTCCTCCTATTTCATCTAATCCCAGGAATGATCCTGTGGGGAGACTTTATTAACCAGAGTTTGCATTTGATCATGATGTTTGTATGCTATTAGAGGATCACAGCTCAATTAATCTGGGAGCAATTGGGTGTATATCCAGAAGTCATTCCAGACTCTTTCACTAATCATGCAACAAACGCTCAAATCTTCACTGCACCAGAGGTGTGGAAGAAAAAAGAAACAGCGAAGAGATGGATAATGGGACTTTTGTTCTTAGTTCAAGAATAATTTAGAAGTTTCAAATCATGATGGAGTCCTCCATTCTTCGCTGCTTAATGAAGATTGAAGCATTGCAGAGCTTTGTTGTGCTGTGCTGGGACCTGGAGAAGAAACAGAATATTTTCATTCTCCATGTCCTTACAGTGCAGTTTGATGTCTTTATGGTGTAACATTCATGTGACTCATTCTATTTAATTGAATGGCTTTACCCAGAGGGTAGGCTGGAATGTCAAACGTACTGTCTTATGTACTATGACCAATGGATTTTTCTGGGTCTTGTATAGATTTAGAAACAAAGATGCTGCAGAACGATAGTATGTCAGAAGAGGAAATTAAGGGCTCAGCTTTCTGAAGAGACATCAAGTGGAACACTCCTTCAGGAATGAATGCTTTTTTTTGGAAATGTTCAAGATGCTGATCTACATAATTCAACATTTAGAGTTAATTTAGACAGTTCATGCATTTTCATGGCAGTCAAAAGACACCCTGAATTTGTCAGGTTCTTAACTATTTAGAAGAATATTTTTTTACAGTAATAGTCAGCTTTATTGATTGAAAACAATGTTCAGAAAGAAGTTGTGACTTTTTACTCCTTTCTGTTTCCTGATACATTCTTAATTTTTTTTTCTTTACAGAATGTTAAAAAGAAAATGTACGGTTGCACTGAAGCATTTTTGGCTGATGCCAAATGGATTTTGCACAACTGCATTATTTACAATGGGGGTGAGCATTAACATGTACTTCTGTCCTAAAGTATGAAACTTTGCAATAGTTTAAGTCACAGAGCAATGTGTAGAGCTCTAGTTGCAGACACTGAAACCGTCTTCCTGTTAACGACCATACTGCCTCAACACAAAGGTTTTTACTTAGACTAGGATNAAAGTTCAAATACATTAGAATCCTAGAATTGTTTGGGGTTGGAAGGGACCTTAAAGATCATCTGGTTCCAGCCCCCATCATCTGGTTCCAACCCCTGAGCTGATTTAGCATTTTGCATTGTGCAGCACTTTATAGGACCTGATTGAGGAGATGGTACAGCATGTCCCTCACTGAAAGAGTGGACCGGAGTGGGCAGCTGCAATAGGCTTCAAAAAGGAACTTGTAGAGATGGTTACTATGTTATGTTGAGGAGAAAAGGGCCTGCCTTCTGCTTTTATAAGCAGGTAGTTTATACATATGTGCTTTACATTGTCTCTTTAGGTCTTCTCTTTTGTATTTAATGCTTACTTTTAAATGCAAAAAAACCTATTGGTTTTATCATGATTCTAGCATAGCAATTTTCTTGGTTAAAGCATTTTATTGTTTCCTCAGGAAATCACAAATTGACACAAACAGCAAAAGTCATCATCAAAATCTGTGAGCATGAGGTATTTGTGCCCCAATTAATTTTTGAAGTCTTCTGTTTATGTATTCATGAGTGAAATAAGATGTGTTTTCTAATGTGTGTATGGCATAACTATATTTTTTGTAGGCTTTCTTATGTTTAGATATGTGTATCCATGGGCTACAGAATGATTTTTAGCCAGGGTATTGCTATGCTTTCCCTAGGATATTCACTATCTGTAATTAAGATGTGGGGTAGGAAGAGAAGAAAGGGGACATAGGGATTCTGCAGACACCTAGTTTCTAAATGAATATTTTGAGATGGATAAATAAACCCACATCCACCCTGGAACCCATAAGTTCTAGGAATTTAATAATTCTAATAGAACAAAATACATATATAACCCCAGTCTGATACTTGAACTAGTTTATGAGCATAAGGAATAAAATATTTTATTTTTGATTCTGCATCAATTATGAAGTTAGATGCCCAGTTGAGCCTATATTTTTGCCACTGGAAGAAATAATGATAAATAATTCTTTACCACTAGAATACATACAACAGCGAAACAACAGATCTATTTTCTTTGGCTGGAGTAAATGACAGTAGCATACAACTCGAAGAGGGATGTAAAAACACGTCTGATTTATTAAATGCGTACAATTCTACGCATGTGTTACAGAGGTAGAAAAAGATGGGTGTCACTCAAAACAGCGTTGATTTCAGAGCAAATAAGTGTTGATCTATGACCACAAATTTGTGGGAAAGCGGTGCTAGCAATCTAGACAGGCTAACATAATAATACTGATCACACTTTGGAATCTGTTTAAGCTCTTCAATAACTGTTTTTCTTTTCAGATGAATGAAATTGAAGTATGTCCGGAATGTTATTTAGCTGCTTGCCAAAAACGAGACAATTGGTTTTGTGAGCCTTGTGTAAGTTAAGGATTATGGTAGCCTACCTGGTACATTAAACCAGCGGTTCGCATTTGACTGTTACTTGCTGTCCCCACATTGTTTCAAACATGGTGGTTACTGATCCTGAGTCAGGGAGGGTTGCTGGAGTTTACCAAGTAGCTTGTGCTTTCTCACTGTGCTCTTTGTGGAGTCAGACTGTCTCAAGATGTTTAGCTGTAAGGCTCTGTATTTTCAAAAGAGGAATGGTTTTGTCAGAAGTAACTGTAAAGGGGGTCAGCAACCAGATATCAACTCTGCCCTCATATATAAGATACCTGTGCCTGGGTCATCTGGGCTTACATGTCGTCTCTGGACTCTGAGATTTCTGCAATGTGAATGTCTCTTTCTGTAGGTGTGGATCTGAGAATTTAGACTTGATTTTTTTTTTTTCATGACCTATTTATGTTTTCTGGTTTAATGCTGCACCAGACTTGGGGAGACTCCTTAGGTCTATACACTTCTCAAGTAGAAGTGTGTAACTCCAAGTTCTCTCTTGGACTTAAGTGAAAATTAGAGAATTTGAAAGATTGGTCCTAGGCTAACTTGTGCTGGGCTACATATTTGGAGGAGACTAATGAAGTAATAAAAAAGTGCAATTACATGATTAATTGAGATAGTTAAAGGGTTTTTATGATTTTAAAAAAAAAACTATTCTGTTCTCTCAGGATTCATTATGTATAGATCAAGGATATCGGTAAATGAAATCTGGTATTTCACTAGTGCCTGGTGCATGTTGGGTCTTTATTGAATCTAAGTAATACAAACAATTAAAAGAAATACTGTCGTTTATCAGATTTGAAGGTAACACTGCTTGTGTCTTACTGTGTATTTTGTCTCCTCTAGAGCAATCCCCACCCTTTGGTCTGGGCTAAACTCAAGGGCTTTCCATTCTGGCCTGCTAAAGCACTGAGGGATAAAGATGGGCAAGTCGATGCCCGTTTCTTTGGCCAACATGACAGGTGGGAATTTAACCAAAGGATGGCTTTGGCTGTACTGGCAAAATGCTTGTTGTAATTTTGTGCTCTGAGTTTTTGGATCCTATCTTTTGAACCCTGATACTAATAAACTCTATAATATTGTAGCATCTACAGTTCTAGTTTCTTCCATGATGTTTGTAGAATTTAAGTCATGTGTTTGTAAGATTAATGTATATGTATAATCTCAGTGAATATGCAAGTTAATTTCTGTGTCTGGTTTTGTGCTGCAGAGAACTGTAGTTATTAAGGGTAAAAGAGGTCAATAAAGTTGTTTATTTTGTCTAAACACTGTGGGAATAAATTGTAGATTTAAAAAATATAGAAAATACAATCTTTGTTGAAGATGCCAGTTTTTGCTCTGAAAGGAGTTAATTTTTCTGTACTTGTGAACCTTCCGCTTAGATGCAGAAAGCTGTGGTGAATGCAAACTGATTTATTATGAACTGAAAATATAAACCTATAGAGTTATAAAAACATGTACTGTAAAAAAAAATAATGTGTAGAGCCATGAAATCATGAAGTCTAAATTTCTGGTGTTTTAATATCTTGGAAGGCAGGGTTTTAGTCTGCCTCATTTAACGATAAGTAAAATCTGTCCAATGCTTGACAGAAT
This sequence comes from Jacana jacana, assembly GCA_013400555.1. Taxonomy (NCBI): domain Eukaryota; kingdom Metazoa; phylum Chordata; class Aves; order Charadriiformes; family Jacanidae; genus Jacana; species Jacana jacana. The sequence goes on along the minus strand of VZTM01019947.1, from coordinate 91,822 downwards.
TGAGGAGTTTGGTCACCCTGACATGGGTTGTAAATTAGAATAACAAGCTTTTAAGAATGTGAAGTTTCTTTCTCCTGAGCTGTATTTTGTGGTTTTCTGCTAACTATGATAGATAGAAAAACTGTTCAGTAATGGGTGTCTTAGTTACACAGACCGTCCTAATTAGGAGTATTTTGTCCTCTTTGACTGGTGTCTGTTCATGTTTTGTGTGTTACTGGGTAGAGTAAAAGAAAGTAGTGATAATCTAAGATATGCAATTTACCTATCCAAATGGAGCACTGAACTATTAACAAAGAAGGTAGAGATGGTCCTTTGAAGTGATCTGAGGTGTGCATGTCTTTGATTAGGCTAAAATAAATTAGTATGTGCACAAAAGTTGCCAATGCCAATCCACAGTGTGAAATGTAGTTACTTTATATTCTATTTTTCTGTTTTACGTATAGGGCCTGGGTTCCAATAAATAATTGCTACCTCATGTCTAAAGAAATTCCTTTTTCTGTGAAAAAGACTAAAAGCATCTTCAATAGTGCAATGCAAGAAATGGAGGTTTATGTTGATAACATTCGTAGAAAATTTGGAGTATTTAATTACGCACCTTTCCGGACACCATATACTCCCAACAATCAATACCAAATGTTGTTAGATCCTGCAAACCCAACGGCTGGAACTGCAAAGACGGACAAACAAGAGAAAATCAAACTGAACTTTGATATGACGGCGTCGCCCAAGATTCTAATGAGCAAGTCTATGCTGAGCAGTAGCACCAGTCGTAGGATTTCACTGACAGACATGCCACGGTCACCAATGAGTACGAACTCATCAGTTCACACTGGATCTGATGTCGAACAGGACGCGGAGAAAAAAGCAACTTCCAGTCATTTTAGTGCCAGTGAAGAATCCATGGACTTTATTGAGAAAAATACAGGTAAAAAAAAAAATAGAAGTGGGTACAGGACTTTGCATTTGGTTAATGCACTACTTTTATTCCACGTACTTTTTAAAGACAGGCTGTGTTATTACTTGTTTTATGAAGAGATTCTAGAAAAAAAAAAAAAAAAAATGAGTTTTTCTTTCAG
>VZTM01019947.1:30230-87059 GCA_013400555.1 Jacana jacana | reverse complement strand
CTACATCAAGAAAAAATGTCTTAGAAATATGTCTGGGGTTTCCTACCATGAGCCACTTCAAGACGCTAAACTGGCCAAACAATTCTCTCCATTCCTTACCCCTTCATGTCCCCTTCCTCCTCCCCCCGGCATCCAGCCCACTCCAGACTGGTGTAGTGCCCTGAGCACTAATAGCGTGTCAGAGTAAAGGACAGGACTTCAGAGCAGAAACAAAACCTCTGAAATGGAAAAATGGAAGCAAAAATGTGAAACTTATTTGCCAGAAGAGTTTTAGCTTTAGCACTGTATTCTGTACTCTGCAGGCAGATCTGAGTGTTTCAGCGTGAAAAATTCTCTCTGTGTATAGAGGATCTCAAGCGAAGATTTTGCTGTCATATATTGAAAAAACTATTATTGTGTCTTTAATTTATTAATATATCTAGTGTAATAATCCACATTTATATTTCTAGTCTCATGACTTATATTTTGAATTTTAAATGGTGACTATAAGGATTTTTATTCCTATTTAGTTTTTTTCTGTGAAAATATTACTACTAGTAATACATAAGAGCAGTAGCTTACTAGAAGTGCTGTCAGACAGCTTTCAGACCTCAATGATTTCTTGATAATTTCATGTAATTGATACATGTGTTTTGCCTGTGAAATATGTAGCATCAGAGAGGAAGCACCCATTGTTTGGAGTGAAGTCATTATTTGGCCCACAACTATCAATGTAGTGAAATATGTTTCTGATTGCCTGCATTGTTACTCAGTAAAATTCATATTATCTGGAGAGTGATCTCTTTCCTTTTTGTAAAATACTTTTCTTACCTCCTTTTGTCTTTTTCTAGACCGTAGCAAAGCTGAGATGGATCTGAAAGAGTTGAGTGAGTCAGTCCAACAGCAGAGCACTCCTGTGCAACTCATTTCTCCAAAACGGCAGATACGCAGTAGGTTCCAGCTTAATCTTGACAAGACGATAGAGAGTTGTAAAGCACAACTTGGTAAGTGTATCTCAAGAATACAGTGGACATCTGAAGGATACATTTGAGAAAATTTTGCATTTGGGTTTAAAAGAAGTTTTTGAATAGTAAAACCTTTAATATTTTATGCATTCAAACAAAAGAAGGGGACATTTGAACTCTTTGAGGCAAGTAGAGTGTACTGAACTCATTTAATTTAAAACACAGTAAGACCTGATGTTTCATTTTTTTGTCTAAAAGCTTTCATCTTTTAGTCTGTTTTGTACCACCCCGATGTAGGTAGTCTGACAGAATTATAGTCTATTTGCTTTGTGAGTTGAAAAATTCACCAGCTGTGCCCGACTTATGTCAGTTGCACAAATTAGTATATTCAGTCACACAGGAGCAGGATGCTTTTAGAAGTATTAGTGTTGTCTAGTGCTTAATTAAGACTTTCAAAGTACTAAAAAAACCAGTGGTTCTCCTTGCAAAATGCATGCAGGTTAAAATTGATTCTGCAAACATGCATAGGCATGATTTTAACCAGGTGAATAGTGTTACTGATTTTAAGGTGGTTTCTTGTGTATAAAAATAGCACCAATGCCAGCAAATACGAAGAGGAATTAAGTTGAATACAGCAGCTTGCAGGTAGTGGAAAAAACAGTGAAAGGAGGGATACTGAATGAAATAAAAATACCATTTGGAATATATAAAAGGTAATTCTTATACATTCTGGTATTGAGCTAGGGCACTAGGGGAAGTGTTTATATGACTGACGGCTAAGATAATTGTATATATACACTTTATTCTAGTTTATAGAGTGTTTTTTTTGGTAATCAGTCAGTCTGATGTCAGCATGGAATGTACTTTCCTCCCCACAATTAGGAATAAATGAAATATCTGAAGCTGTTTATACTGCAGTAGAACACAGTGACTCTGAAGATTCTGAAAAATCTGACACCAGTGACAGTGAATATAGTGATGAGGATCAGAAATCAAAGAATGACCAAGAAGATGGAGAGGACAAGGAAGGTACAAGAAGTGACAAAGAATCATTGAGCTTGAAAAAAAAACTGAAGCCCCCAGCACAGAACGAAGACAAAGAGGAACTTAAAAGCACAAGTCCAGAATTGGAGAAGACAGATGATCCGGTCAAAGAAAAGGCAATTACAGACACCGAAAAAGAGTTTTCTGAAAAGGGAAAAAGTTTACAGCATCCTGCAAAAGAAAAGCTGAAAGGTAAAGATGAAACAGACTCTCCAACGGTGCATCTAGGACTGGACTCTGATTCTGAGAGTGAACTTGTCATTGATCTAGGAGATGATCACTGTGGCCGTGAAGGAAGGAAACCCAAGAAAGAATCTAAAGAACCTCCTCCTAAACATGATGGTAGGATGAAATTCTGTCCTTTTTCTTTTCTGTGCTACAGTGCTGTTATCGAAGCCAGAGCTTAGCCTTATCATTGCATTAAGATGTTAAAAATACCTGTGCTAAAACAATATTTTGAATGATTTTTCATTTTTTTGACTACGAAAGAAGTTCTCAGCCCCCGTTATAGTTTTTGGTTTAAATAAAATGTTGCTTTGAGTTTTCTTTTAGCAACATAGAACTATGGATATACATAATATTCTCTCAAATTTAGAATTTAGTTTGCAATTTTTATGTATCTGTAGGTCTCCCAAAATAGCAGCTATAGAAGTTGGACTTTACTATACAAATTGCATAATGTGCCATTGAAATCAATGCAAATGCTCTCCGTAACAATCCAAACCCCAGCTGTATCCCATGATTGGTCCTTGAGATAGTGTTTCCATGTGGTGTTAAATGGAGAACACAGTCTCAGTTAATGAGTAAAGTTCTTTTGCTAAGCTAGTTCTTCATGTTAGCCTTTTGACAAAACAAAATAGAAAGCTGGATGTAAGTGTTTATACTGAAGAATATTTTACTCTTCGTAACCTTCTTGTCTGTATTCTATAGCATGTTGGCAAAGTCCTCTTATTTAAAAGTGTTATCAATCGATTTACTAAGTGTGCTTCAGAAGACAATGCGTCTGAATTTTGAATGAATAAATATGAGATAATAAATAAAATAGGCTTATAAACTAAAACCAGAATTGTAATTTTGGGGAGGTTTATACTGTCTGATTCTTGTTTTATTTAAAAACTTAGTAAACAAGGAAGCTTTCTGAATTTCAAGCCCACTGATTCATGTATAACTAGTGGCCTAATCCAGTGGTGGTTGAAATAATAAGTTATCCTAAAATTTTAGTTTGCTAGAAGAGTTCTTCTCCAGAAGTGAGAGATCTGATGTGTGCAGATCTGAAGCTCTTGGCCCCCTTTATAGAAATTTGACAATGCAGGACCCTTCCCTTTAAGCCACGTTTTTCCTGGCTGGTTCCAAAATAGATCCGATATGTGGAACAGTCAGCTATAAACTCTGGAAGATTTTTGAGTAAACATAGATATCTTTTATAAGTGGTATACTTGGTTGTCAGTGCCAGGTTCACCTTTCTTTAGAAAGTTTTTAGTATACTATTCTTTCACTTATTGTCCAGTCGTTGTTCCTTTCGAACGTATGTTTCTCCCCCGCAAAATCAGGATGACAGGTATAAGTTGTCTTAATAAATGCTGACCTTCACATACCTTCCAAAGATGGTCAGCCTGGTTTTTGAACTTTCTGTTTTGCTGAAAGGCTAGTTCTGAATTGCCACCAACTTCTAGTAGGCCGAAATGAGCTTTCCTGGAGAATATTGAGGTTTGTTTATTTGTAGAGTATCAATTACCTTTGGAGGAAAATAATTCAAAGTAGACTGGAAGGTGCATATGGCTCTTCCAAAAGATAGATTAAAATTATGTATCAGGTATGTTGGTGAAAAGCTGGCATTACATTTTTTGTTTGTTTAGTTGTAGGAAAAACTCCACCTTCCTCCGGTTCAAGCACCCAGCCTCTACCAGAAACTCCAGTGCTCACCCGCTCTGCATCCCAGACTCCTCCAGCTGGTGTAACAGCAACTACTAGTGCTTCTTCTACTGCTAGTGCTCTATCTGCTGCCACCGGGAGCCCTGTGAAAAAGCAGAGGCCTCTGCTGCCTAAAGAAACCGCCCCCGCCGTGCAGCGTGTTGTGTGGAATTCCTCAAATAAATTTCAGACATCTTCTCAGAAATGGCACATGCAGAAGGTGCAGAGACAGCAGCAACAGCAGCAGAGCCAGCAGTCTCAGTCACAGCAGCCTCAATCCTCTCAAGGGACAAGATATCAGACAAGACAAGCAGTTAAAGGTATACACTTTCTAACTCAATGTGCCTGTGATGCCATAATTCCCCAGTAGTGATCTCAGTGCTGCAAGGCTGCCCAACCAGGAGTTCTTCCATATAAACAAAATCTCAAAGTGTGGTTCTACTCTGATAAGTGACTTTAAAACAACATACTCACAATACCTGCTTTTTCTGGTGTGTATTTAGAGTCATGTCTCCTTATTTTAATGACAAAAAGTTTGTGTGTGTGTATCTGTATAAATAATTTTTTGCCATTCATAGCCATCACAGATTTGGGAGTGTGAACTGAATTATTTTCTGGATGAAACCATTAACTCTATTCCCCTTGCATGAGTACCACTGTCACCTCAGTATCTACAAACTGGATCCAGATCTGACAAGAAGCTGACGTGGTTTTTCCTAGAGTATAATTTGATAACAATGAAATTAGCCAGGCTATGTGTGTCTTTGAAATCCCCATTGCTTAGCTCTGAACAAGTCTGATGCTGGTTGACTGAGCAAACAGCCATGGAGTTTTAGAATTTTTTCCTAACTGTTTTCTTACTGTCCCTTTGCCAGGTGTTTTACCAGTAGGAGGCACCTGGTAATAGGAGTCCATGTTTCTATTGCTTCCTTTCAGAGAACAGCAACTTTAAGCAAATGTGGTTTTATTTGTAATTTCAAGTTAACGAACGGAATTGTTTCCTGTGAATAGATACTCTACGTTCTGCTAACACTGATGGCAAGCCAGGAATTGCAAACAGAAGAGAGGTTTAGGTCCCAAACTGCTGTTCTGACTCTCATTTAAGAAGCGTTGAAGAAGTGGTACCTTTTTATTTGTAGACTGCAGGAGTTTGATAGAGAAATATTCAGTGAGAAAAATAAATGTGAAACTTTGTGAAGTTTTATTTTTAATAGACTCATACTTGGATATGAGAGCTTAATAATATGGAATGAACTTTTAATGTTCCGCCTATGAGTTTGTTTCATCAATATGTTTCCTATTGAGTGCATCATAGCTGGGTTCCATCTTAAACATGATGTGCTAGAAATATATAAAATGAAAACTAGAAAATCTATAGATTTCATATAAACTGAATTGGCGTAAACAAAAATATGGCACATACAGATAAACTGAATAACCTTTGTATTTCAGTAATTCCTGTTTTGAGGATAGTGGCAATGGATCATCTTTTATAATATGAATCATTAAAAACAGATTGAAAAGTATTTATGGCAGATAATAATTAGGGATGACAAGGTGAAGGTCTTTGTGTTTAGATTTCTGCTCTCATGTTTTTAATTAATGCATTGCTTAAGATTATTTGAAATGTTAACCACAGGTGCAAAATCTTTTCTTATCCTGTTTGAGTTAACACTATGAATAACTTCTTTGCTGTGATGAGTTAATCTAATGTTGCATTCCTTGCTCTACAGCCAGCCAAAGGCTGATGTTGGGCTGGATGTATGTATATTAAACATGTCACAACACTAGCAATAATTAGTAGCATTACTAACAAAATAATGGGAATAATACCAGGAGGTATTAGTAGAGTAGACTTTCTACAACAGTGGCTCACTAGGCGTTGTTTCAAAGCAAAAAGTTCAATGTTCAATAATATCTTCAATAATATTTTCCAAAATCATGACAAATGAAAATGTCCAAGTCTAACTAACACTCACACGCACAGCATTAGTTGGGAGTTCTCCAAGTTGAAGGGTAAGGAGGCAAATTCCTAGGAAGTGGAGTGGCAAAGTCCTCAGATGGGAGGAACACAGATCTGAGAGGGACTTCTGCATTGGCCAGGCTAAAACGATAAGCTTCAAAGATATATTTGCTTCATTACCTTTGAGTCTCTCAGTCATGTCCAAGTTCAGTGGCTGGATGCTCTATAATTAATTGATTAAATGGCAGCATCATAGAAATAACGTAAGGCTTGGAAACGGTGAGGTGCACACAGCTCAGATAGACATTGAAGGTAGAAGCTTGCATGTTCATTTTCATAATTGTTTATGTGATTGATCCGCTATATGTTCTCTTTTCTTAGCTGTGCAGCAAAAAGAGATCACCCAGAGCACTTCTACATCCACTATAACCTTGGTTACAAGTACTCAGCCTATTTCTATGGTTACCAGCTCTGGATCTGCGAGTACGCTTTCTTCCTCAGTTAATGCAGACTTGCCCATTGCAACCGCCTCAGCTGATGTGGCTGCAGATATTGCTAAGTACACTAGCAAAGTAAGTTACTGAGCAAGGCTTTCTTGAAATCTTATTTTGAAATGAATTCTCACATTTTTGACATTTCCAACTCTGAAATAATTTTATTTTTGGGTTGTCACATGTTGCTGGGCAGGGAGTGCTAGACTTTGACAAGAGGGCTGACCTGAGGTTTCAAAGCTGGCTGGATGCAGCTCCAAGCCAGAGTGTGTCTGTGACGGGTGTCACCTGCTCACATACCTTAGACCTTTTCCTTCTCTTATTCCTCCACTGCTGCTGCTTATTTACCCGGTGTTTGTTCCGGACCATTTTCCCTGTTTTCTCCTGAAGATGTAGATATCTCTTTAGCATCGTATTTACAGTAAACATGAATATTTCTTCATTGCTGTCCAGTAACACATATACAAAGATGTACTTTTGTTTTAAAACACTGCTTTAATCAAATGGTAACTTGTCATAAGTGGATGTTTGAGTGTTTAAATAGAAGCTAAGTTATTAAAGAGACGTGGTGTAATATTTTTATTGTAAAGTGACAGTGAAGGATGGGACATTAACTTTTCAGATACTCTCTTAGATCTTTAATTTAAAGAAATCCAGGTGAATACTATATAAGGGAATAAAATTGAGTACAGGCCTCTCAGTGTTCTCATTCAGCCCTATGGGCTTGGTGGGATTGTCAGTGGGCAGCAACACCAGTAAGTGTCTTTTCTTTTTTTAAAGTTTACTTTCTTCCCGTAACTACTGGTTATATAGGTTATATATATATGTTTGTTTACAAATTATATCGATGACAATTTCCAAGAAAAGGAGAAGGTGAAGCAGTTCACCTTAAAAATCAGAGTCCTTATCAAAAGTGGTGTTGTTGTACCTTCTAAAATAGTCCACTACTAGCAGACCCAGATAAATATGTAGAGAGGTAAGGGGACTTACTGATACTAATATACATTCACATTAGAGTGGCTGAAAGGAAGAGAAATTTGGTATCCATAAAAAAATAGATATCTCAGAGAAATGTCTTTTTTGTTTTTTTCTTTCAGATGATGGATGCCATCAAAGGAACAATGACCGAAATATATAATGATCTGTCAAAAAATACTACTGGCAGTACAATAGCTGAGGTCAGTGTAAGATAAGTAATGCTTTAACTTTGAAAGTCGCAAAATACTGTTTTTATAGTATAAAAGTTACTGTATATCTACAATTTATCATATATCCAGACTGTCTAGAGATCCTAATTTCTGGGCTGTTTTAGAAGTAATGATTAAAGGGGGGAGAAAAACACTAAAAATACCTGATGGGCTCTAAGATAAACAGCAAGCACCATAAGCCATCCAGCCCAGATCCTTAAAGCTTCTGTTGAGGATTTAACTTTGTGTCATCTTGTTTCAAATCAGAAATGAAGTAGTTTTTTTGAAAGTACCATTTTTTTAAACCATGTATTTTGTCCACCAGAGGAAGATTTTAAATTACTTGTGCAGTTGCTTATTTCAGTTACGTGATTATGACCATATCTTTTAAAACTTTTAAAAAGCTTTAATACTTTTGTGCATTGTTTTATTAAATGCCCCCAAAGGTAGCACTTAGTATCTTTTAAGTGTTTTCTTTAAACTTGGAAAAAGCAGGTTAAGCAGTGTAATGCTGGCAGAATATGAACAAATAAAGTTCAGAGTTAAGTGTGTGATGATTTTTTTGCTCATTTTAAACATAATAAAGGAGTCATAATTTTGAGCAACAATATTTCTATTGCTAATCCACAATGAATGAAAAACTTGTTTTCCTAAGCATCATCTCATTAAAAAGGAAAATAAAATAAATGAGATGTCACACTAATGAATGTAAAAAAACCTGAGGAATAGGTTTTTGATTGTAGACAGAGAAATTTGAGACTCGACTAATTTTAGACAGAGCTTCTTGTTTGTTAGAGGAGGTTTGTTAGAAGTGCTCTTTGGTTTCAGGCAGTCCTATGGTTTTTATGGTAAGCAAGTCTAGGAAACAAATCATTACAGTACCTCAGACTTTGATTTGGGGTTTACTGTGGTCTGGTCCTCATGTTAATATGGAGGAGCCTTGATGTAAGCGATGATAAGGACATACCTAGCTGGGTAATAATTATTTATTATACACTGCACCCTCTTTATTATTACTAACCATTTCTAATATTTAGATACGGCGTTTGAGGATCGAGATAGAAAAACTTCAATGGCTACATCAACAGGAGCTGTCAGAAATGAAGCATAATCTAGGTATGAAAATGTCAGCCCAAAATAGTGTGTTAGATTTTTGCCCTAAAGAGAAAAACCAAATTCTTATGGTCTGTATTACTTTCCTCATTTGGTACTGCAAACTGCCCAAGGGAGGGGCAGAAAACCCATGCAATGCACTGTGCCCATGTCAGTGGACACCTGAGTATGTGCACAAAGGTGCTTTGGCTCTGCATGTTAAACTGCAGGTGTTCAGCCCTCTGGGACAAATTTAGGCTAAAGAGAGCTTTTGATAGGACATCACTGGATAGTCCCTCTTCACGAGATACTTGATGCTGATTATTTCATACTAATAGGCATACAAGCCAGGTTCTGTTAATAGAGTCACTGGGGGAACCTTCCTCTGGCATCTTTGTAGGTTGTTGCTCATGACTGGCTCAGATCTGCTGTTGGTGTATATACTTACTTATTTACTTATCGTGAATGGACAACCTGGACTCAGTCTTGGTGCCAGGCTGTCGGTGAAATAAAGTCAAAATACCAACTTTAAACAGATTAAAGACTGTAATTCCTAGGAGGGGGATTTTGATCACTACATTCACTTAGCCATACGGGCAGGAAATGAAACCATGATTAAAATGTGATTCCTCTTCAATGATCTTTTTTAATGCACTGACTGTGGGAAGAAGATTGCAGTTCTGTGATCAAATCTCTTTTAAGCCACATGCCATACAAACCAAACCATAGGACTCTGTAATGCAGTGTCCTATCCTACTTTTCAACTCTCTTTTTGCAGAGCACATGTGGAATGGAAGTGAATTAGGGGCTGAATAATTCCACATTCAGACTCAAGTCTTTGGTTTATTAGTACCATTTTGATCTCTCAGATCAGGGTAGGCCAGTTTTCCACTGCTGGAGTCCATTATAGCATTCCTCAGAATTGCCTGGGTATGGCAATGACTCCTCTGCATCTCACAGAACTGAATGTCTAGGTGTGCTCAGAAATGAAAGAAAAATCCTTTAAACCCTTTGTCACTAGTTTTTAAGATACTGATTTAAATAAAAACCTGTAATGGTGTTTTGAAAGTATGTCACCTGCAGAGTTTTTCAGAAGACTCAGAGATTCCTCCTGAGTCAAGGTGCCTGGGATTGGATTGCTCTATTTGTATTTGCCCACTTCCTTGGACTCAGAGTCACTCAGTGACTGAGGTGTCAGTTTATCACTGCATTAAGAGTGGGTGGCTCAGAGCAATCCTGCCGTACGGCTCAAATTTATAGCTTTATTCACGTTGAGATGAGATTTTCCAACTGTGTCAGCATCCCGTTTGGAATTTTCATGTTTTCTTTGTAAAGAAACCCAAGATACTATGAACAATTGGTTCACTCTTACTTATGTCTGAGACAAGAAAAGAAATAGTTTTCTGTATTTTCTGAATATTAGAGCAGGACGAGTTTGGGCTTGTAAAGACATAGTGTGCTGGCAGTAGCTGCGTACATTCTCGTTGTGTTCATGCTGCTCCTGGAGTCTGTCCTCTGTGGCACATCTAGAATTAGCGTTAAACAGATGGGAGGTAACGGCTAAGGGTAAAAATCATGGTGCCAGAAGAAGAAGATGGAAGGCTTTCATTTGCTGAGTAGGTATGAAACAGAGATGCCCAAACTCAGGGAATTATTTTGCTTGTTACTTTTAATTTCATGTTGTCTTTAAACTTGTGAAAACTACTGGTTTGCACCTGCTGTTGGGGAGCAGAAAATGCAAAACTCGTCTGTCTTTGGGTTTTGAGTAGAACTGACCATGGCTGAAATGCGTCAGAGTCTGGAACAAGAGCGCGACCGGTTGATTGCTGAGGTGAAGAAGCAGCTGGAATTGGAAAAGCAGCAAGCAGTGGATGAAACCAAAAAGAAGCAGTGGTGTGCTAACTGCAAGAAAGAGGCCATCTTCTATTGCTGTTGGAATACAAGCTACTGTGACTACCCCTGCCAACAAGCTCACTGGCCTGAGCACATGAAATCTTGCACGCAGTCAGGTAACCTTCCTCTGGGCTGGCCTTGTCTTGGCTGAGGGGGGGTTGGGGTGGGTGCAGCACACAGTGACCCAACACCAGTCATTCGCATGGGTGCAGTTGTGCCTGTGGACCCCTGCACGTGAGCACTGGCTACTTTCTCTTTTTCATCCCTTTATTTTTAGCTACTGCAACACAACAAGAAACAGATACTGAAATTAGCACAGAAACGTTAAGTAAATCATCTCAGCCCAGTTCAAGTGTGCAGCCTACGCCCACAGAAACAGCCAGCACCCCTAAGGAAAAGGAAGGTTCAGCTGATAAAAGCAAAGAGAGTGTTACAGTGAGTATGGTTTTGGTCAGTTCAAACAAAAATCTTATGTAGCATTTCTCTGAAACCTACCCCTAAAGGTTTCCCTGGATCAGCTGGGAATTTATGACCATTTGCATATTTCAAAGAGTGTGCTTTGGGGAGTGAGACAGTGAGTTGTGGTTTGGTTGTTTTGTTTTTTTAATCTTGGCAAAAACCACAATCTCCTTCTGTCCTCTGGGAACACCCTTTCCCCTTCACTTGTTCCCAGTAAAACCTGGTGTTGGCTTGACTCATCCTTCCAGCCAAAGGGGACTGGATCTCTTTCTCTCTCTCTCTCCAGGACCCGTCAGTGTAGCTTCTGGTCTGGATCTTTCGATACACGTTGCCTTCTGATAAGCAATACTGACTGCAGCACTTCCAAGCCCTTCTTGCCTGGGGGTTCAGAGGCCAAGCTCAAGATCTGCATTCAAATCAACTTCCTTTATCACAACAGACTGCCACTAGGGTACCGCAAAGTTCCATACACTGATACAACAACTCACCTGGATCTACAGCTAACGGAGCAGTGTGCAGTTATGAAATCCTCCATAGCATCTACTCTGATAGTGTTCAGTAGGCAAGGATGAGCAAATGCTCTAATAAAAGGGACTTAACATTGCATATATAGAAAATGTTTATAGAGAAGATTCTGCTTTATAGGTAGGGCTTGACTATGAGCAACTTCAGCATTGTTTTTCTTCTGCCCTTGCAAGATTTATTAAACGAAAATTTTAGGGGGGGGGGGCTGATCCTTCAAACCCTTACACGTGATCCCCCACATCAGTAGGAGCCTTGTTGTATTTTAAAATATTAAAAGAAAACTAATTTTGTAGTATTGTGAATTCCAGCATGATGTCTCATTGAGATAGTCCTATAGAATTGGGAAGCATAGTAATCTAGAGAGCTGTGTTCATTTCTTGACACTTTTGCTACTGTCTGGTGTTAGATCTCTGGGCTTGACATGTCACCTAAGGGAGTAGCTTGGGTAACAGATTTGAAGGGGGGAGGGTAAAGGATGTGCTGTTCCACCTGGGTGCTTAGGTGAAGTTAAGCTGTGGCTCAGTCCATGTTCATACGCATTGTCTGTGGCAGCACAACCTTTGTATTACTGGGGAGAGAGGGGCTGGGAGAAAACCAATTACCTTTTGCCAGGGAATATTCCGGTCGTACAGACCTGGAATCGCTTTCACGTAGATGTTCTACCTGAAACATCATGCTGTATACATTGATCATGTTCATATTTTGTTTTATTAACAAGGAAGTAACCTGTGAATTCATTAGGATGCAAAATTTTAATTGCAATCAAAACATCCAACATAAATTTCATATTACAATAATAATATTAATAACAAGTAGGTGGAATTTCTGTAAAAGCTGAGACTTCTACTGAGGTTGCCTGTGCTGTCTCTGCAGATAGCAACAGGTGTGACAAGCAGCCAGCCTATAAAACTGGTCCAGGTACTGCAGACCACCACCTATATCCCAACCACTCAGCCCACAATTGTAAGTACAACCTCATCATTTAAAGTCTGCACTAGTGTGTTCCTGGCAGTGAAATTGCTCGCTGCTTCTGGGGGGTTGTCTCCGTCTGCTGTTGTATCACGAGATGAATTCACTGGTGTAGTCTCCACTTGCAGTGCAAAATGGCTTATTTTGCTGTGCAACATTCCGTGCTCCGGTTTCATGGGTGGTTGTTAGGAGGGTTTGGCAGCTGTCCTGCAGTGCAGCAAAGGCACTGGGGACAGTCAGACCCCCACTTTACTTTAGTATGTTAGTTACCTGTCCGTTTCATGTATATACTTGACCACACCGTCGATGTAAATATATAGAATTCATTTAAAATACTTTAAAATATCTTTTTTGTCTATGGTATACTAAAGAGATTTAATTAATTCCGAGCTATGCTTGATATTCCTGCCACATCTCAGTAATTATGACAGAAAATATGCCTTCATCAGCAGTGTATCTCCCATGCAATCTTGCACATTAGCGTTCTGAAACTATGAGGAACAGCATTGGAATCAGGCCTGGTTTGTTCCATTACAGACTTAATCAAGGACACTTGAATTCCCTAGAGTCGGTCACGGGAGAGGGCACAGGAGTGAGTTCTGTTTCTGTGTGTTATGCACCCTAGTCTCCCACTCTGGCAGCGGGGGGTGTCCCGCGGTGCTCGCTCGGAGCCAGCGCAGCAGCTGAGCTGACTCTTCTCGCCGAAAGGAGAGGCGCCCATCCTGTGCTGGTGCCTGAACAGCCTCACGTCGGTGGTGGGTTCAGCAGCGAAGCCCATGTGCGCGTAACTTTACTCCATTTTCTGCCTGAAATCAGATAATTGCTAACAGTAACCATGTACTAATTAGTGTACCTGTGCCCTGCTGACCGAGGGCCCTGCGCCGCACAGGACACGTGTCTGTGTGTGATGGCTGTGAGTACAGGCACCTGCACACACACACGGTGTCTCACAGCTGCTCTCCTCCACGCAAACCTTACTGCTCTCGGTGGGGCTCAGAACCTTTCACATTCCCAGCAGCGGTTTGGCTTGGCTGAGAGCACTGTGCACCTTCACAGCGTTGGCCCCGAGTTGCTTGGACTGAATGGCCGTAACAACAAGGTTTTCTTTGTGTTTTAAAATCAGTTAGCAAACGAGAGAGACGTTAGGCTCATTTGTGAATAGCTGAGAGGTTGTAAGATCATAAGGTGGTTTTGTGTAATATTCAGAAAAATGGCAGTTACCTTTGTTGGTTTTCTGTAATACGACGTGTATGGAGTTAATGTAAAGAGTAACTGGAGCGTCTGCAAGTTTCAGCCTTTATTTGTGCATGTTTAAAACTTTGTACACATTCGCATTAGTCTTGCACAGCTACAGACACCTCTGTATTCTAATGCCTGCACGTGCAATTGAAATGCTTTTAAAGCTTAGTGCATGTTTAATAGGTATGCAAAATGTACATATGTGTAAAACTGGCAGAGGTGGAAGATTTGCCTCTCAGGGAATGATCTTATCACAATTAAGGAGTCTCACACATTCCATATCCGGATCGCTATGAGAACCGAAACTTAGTTTTTCCATGTGTGTAAGTGTGTGTATTCAAAAGGCGACTGTGGCCGCCTTGATTTCCCCACCTGTAGCGCTAACGGGGATTTACAGAACGGCTGACTTAGGGTTCAATTTGCACTTTGTTCCCAGCAAGGAGTTTCTTCCTCTCGACAACTTCCAGCGTTATCTTCTGGGTACCCTTTCCATTGAACCCATTTACGCACCCCAAACTGTTACAGAACGGCAGCAGTCTTGAATTTGTTCAGCAGATTGATTCTGGGGCTGGTTGTTACTCTTTCTGCAGTTGAAAAAACTGCAGGGAGGGGACTGCAGTGTCTCTGCCTTCCCGGGGACGGGGTGAGCAGGCTTCAGCTCTGGGCCGCGCTCCCTCTCCGCGGGGATGCTGCCATCGCTGTGCAATCCCCGTAAGGCACTAAGGCAGTTTCTGGGCACAGTGTGGGGAAACACTGGGCTTCATGAACTTGTATTTCTTCTCCCCTGTTCTCTGTGGAATGTCACCCATCCCAGCGGGAAGGGAAGGTCTGCACATCCCTTTCAGATTCCTCACAATGTCACTCCCCGTTTCTCTGGTGTGGACTGAAGGGGGTGCTGGGTTTGGTGGCTGGCTGGGCGTCACTGGAATTGTATCAAGGCATACGCGGTCTGTATGGCGTAGAGATTTCTGGACTTTTTCACGTTGTTGGGGGAAGGTGAAGTAAGATACAGCCTTCAGATTCAATAAATCCTTTTCCAGAACTTCCAGAGCGATGTGACCGTGAGCAGATTGTTTAACATTCTTGTGCCTTTGTCTCTGCACCTGTAGAATCAATGACCGCCTCTAGAGACGGCCTGAAACGGCATTTGTCGAGGTGTATAAATCCTGATCTGTATGATGGAAGGGTGTGTAAGAGGGTTCCCAGTAACGCTGATGGTTTTGGTACCAAGTTGTGCAGAAGTTTAATTTCAGTCCTTTTTTGTTGCTGTGGATGTTGGTGGTTCTCTCTGTGCAGACTGACGGCAGGAGGGGAGCTCCTTTGGGGAGAAAGGTTTAGGTAGCGTGTAACAAGAATATTCTTAGAAACAAGGGGGTTTTTGTACCCCAGTTTGATTTGTCAAAATTTTTTCAAACAACAGAGGATTTTTCTTAGCTCTTTTTCCTCTTCCCATGTATTAATTTGGGGAAAATACATAACTGGATGTAACTCTGAAAGCCTGACTGAGCACAGAGAGGGTGTACAGTCCCTGTAGGACCACCTGTCCCTCCAGTTACGCACCAGTAAGACCAGTACAGGAAACCTCCTGGCTCTAGGAGAGTAATATGCTACTTTCTACCCCAGAATGAGGTCATAGTGTGGTAATAAAGGTATTAATTCTTGCACAAAATTGGAACTCGTTCTGGATTTCCCCTGGAAGATAAATCTCTCTTTCTGTGGTCATGTTTATGTGACCTTGAACATAACAATATGTTTCTCTTGGTTTTAATCCACAGACCATTCCTGTGGTGGTAAGTCCTTCTGCTGGGACAGTGGCACTGAGAGCTGGAGTTGAGTATGTTCAGACCACAATGACAGGCCAAGTACGGAGAGTCTAACTGCTAACGAGAAGTCCATGCAATTGTCGGGATAAATAGATCTCATAGCAATGTGAAAGATAAACACAGCTCTTTGGATTAACCTCACAGGTTCAGACTTCAGCTTTGTAGTTGTGTACAAAGCAGTAACTACACTACAGTAACGTAAAGCATTAGCGCTGGCTTAGAAAAGCTGAGGACAGGTAAGATCCCCATGAAATCTATGCTTCTTTTGTAAATAATGTACAATCTGTGGATGTCATTAGAGTCCTGCCTCCTTTTTATATTTGTATTGACTTTAACTTATAAAGAGCATTTGAAGTTGGAAAAGGAAGGTGTAAGACGGCCTTATCGTGAGCTAATGCTGCAGTCTGCTCTCGGGGAACGCAGTGACACAGCGAACGATAGAATCATGGAATCCAAACAGCCGGGTTTGCATTTGGAGTGAAGAACAATTCCCGCACCTGGAAGCTTGTAGGGTTTCTGTGACCAGCCAAGGGAGGAAGGGTGTCTTTTCCAGTCAATGGCATTTGGTAAATTGTGGACCTGAGATCCTAAAGATTTACATTGATTTTTACAATGACCAGACTGTTAAAATTTCGGTGGTTTAATTAAGTTAAAATCTCCCTCAGTCTCTGATCAGGAAGGTTGGGAAGTGTAATGCCGGCTGGTTGTCCCGCGGTCTCTGATCCTTGATGTCAAAGATTGGGAAAAGTACAAGTTTTTTCCTGTGCTTCACAGTTCAGTTTTCTTTTAAAATCCTCCAAAAAAGGACTTTGAAAAGCTTTTCTGAATGGAACAAGAACTGGGTGCGGAGAAAACCACGGACTGGGAAACATGGGCAAAGGACTTTGGATGCTGGGCCAGAGCAGGTGCTATTGATACGATGGGATTTCTGTCTGTGTGTGAGCATGGACCTGCGCAGCCTGAGAGCGAGAGCTGCCCCCGGAGCCGCCCCTCCTGCTGCCGGTCTGATCTGTACCTTGTGTAAAACTAAAGGCATTGAACAAAGCAGAGGTGATATATGTATATGAGCAATTACCTGTATGATAGCATTCCAGTCCCTTCCCTTGTACATTTTGGTCCTGTTGATGTCTCCCATTGTTTCTGAAAGGATGGGGTTTGTACAGTCTCCAGCTAGAGCCGCCCCGGGGGAAGGTATTAGGAGAGAAAAAAGCGAGACCAGAATATTCGTGAATTGCAGTTGTGTCTGGAATAGCCTAGCTGGCCTTATTTGTGAAGCATAATTGCTTTTAGCATATGGAAGTATTTTTTCACATTTTCTTTGTATAAAATTTGTATTAAACTTAAATATCTTTTTTGACATTTGTGTTTCTGTGTGACTGGGACAGGTGACGCACATCATGCTTTGGGTTTCACCAGGTTTTCAAGAAACTTCACACTTTTTTTTTATTAAACTGTTTTAGAAGAATGTTCTGTGTTCCTGGATTTCCAGTTCCCTTTCACTCCGGATGATCCTTCATGTCTGCTCCGGCTCTGGATAATTCCACTTACCGTGGGATCCTCGGTCTCAGGAATGCAGGACCCTGAAGCTGAGCCTGGCAAGCCTGAGGGAGACGGAAGAGCTGGAGCTCTGAGAAGAGGCTGTTCTTGTGTCAGACTTGGCAACAGCTGCTTTCTCAGTGTTGGCAGCAGCCAAGGCCGGTTGCTTGTTGTGCGACATCATGCACTGGTCGGACTGGAGCTGGACCCACACATGTGGTCTCCTTGGTGCATTTTAGGTTAGAGGTGGGGAAGCTCCCCAGGGAGTTGTGTGGTGGCCCTCCAGGAGGGCATGAATTGGGCGAGGCTACTGAAAGGTGAAGTGAGCCCTGAGCCAGACAGGGCTCAGGGGGACAGAACTCACTTCTCTGGGAGGCTGAGCTTAGAAATCCGTGTTATTAGTGTTATAATCACCTGCCCTTCGCTGGGCCTGCAGTCAGGGAGGGGGCAGATGGGCCCCAGTGCTCCTTGCCCTGGGCCAGGCACCTCCAAAGCTTTACCAAGCGGTGGCAGCGCCTTCCTGGCTGCAGTGTCCTCCTCAGTGCGTGCCCAGGGCCACTGAGCTCTGCTGCGGCCCCCTCACCGGGCCAGCCGCGGATCGCACCGGCAAGTGGCTTAAACCCCGAGGCTTTGGCTCTAGGCCCCGGCGGCGGCGGTTTTGCGGGCAGCTCTGGGTGGTGGGGGCGGGGCCGGCGGGGGGCGGCTGCCCTCGGGTGGCCACAGGGGAGAACTGCAGGGAAAAAACCCCATGAAAACCAGGAACCGGGTAAAATCTTGCCATTGCAGCGTGCTCTCCCGACCCCAACGCTGATGTGTATTTTCACAGCTGTTTCCGTAGGGTTACCCGGTTATTTGATGAACCCGCCCCTTTCTGGTTTTGCATCTGCCACCGCTCCGAGCTGGGCCACGGCTTCTCAAAAGCAAAAGTGCTTCTCAAAACTGGTTCAGGTTCTGGTTTAAGAGAAGGACTGGAAGTGTGAAGATGGAGACACAAGGGGCTCTGCTCTTCTGGTGTGGGCCACCTCAGCAGGTTGGGTTTGGTTGTTAAAGCTGGTGCTTCACCTTGTGCTTCACCTTGCTACAAGCAGCTGCTATCAGCTGATGGGGGTGTGAAGGGTAAGGGTAACTGAGGGGAAAAAAGGGTCTTTTGTTTCAGGCCTCCACCTGAGGCGGCTGCAGGTGGAGGTGTGGGGTATGGGTCAGCTCTGGTACAAGGAGGATGCTGTGTGGGGTGACCAGTCCCACTGTGCAGGCTGGCAGGGTGACTGTACAGCCAGTGCCACCAGGTATTGGCACCAAGCAAGGACACGCACCCCTGCCCTGACCCAGGTCACAGCACGGGCAGGACCGGGATCTGACTGGTGAGCAAGAGCCACTCTTAGGACAAGGACTTTTGCTGTGGTGGTGAGTCTGCCCATAAGGGTGTTGTGGCTTTGGTCACTTCTCATTTTCAGACTTGAGGTCCCTCCTGTCAGGGCCACTGGCCTCTTCACAACCCCACCGCTATTGCTCTGTGCTCACTTGGCAAGAGCCCGAGGACCTGAATCTTAGGAAAAGGTAAAGAACCTCCAGGTTTTGGTCTACTGAAGGTATGGTTTTTATCATGTTTTTTGTCTGTTAAAAATAACCCCTTATCTTCTTATCCAGAATCCTGGCATGCAAGAAAGCCTTGTGGTGAGAAGTGGAAGGGAAGGGCTACTGTGAGTGGTGCAGAGCAGTTTCTGCAGGGTACGCTGTAGGTCTGTTGACCGTTGTTAGATATGGAGCTCTGGTCACACTGAGGCCAATTAAAACCCCAGGGCGAAAACCTTGTGATTTGCATGACACAACCTGAGGTGCAGATTGTTACCACTTAGAGAATTAGTGTTTTAAGTCCCAAAGTCAGAAACAAAGCATGATTGGCTGGGGCCAAGTGGTGGCAGGGGCTCACACTAACATGAAGTGCTCACCCCCAGTTGACAGGCGAGACGCTGCTCCTTTACAAAAGATGGCGAAACCTGTAGATTATGGGGTGAACATGCAGCTACAGACATTAGCAATCAGGTGGTTTGAACAAGCTGATTTCACTTAGGTTGCAGCATTGTATTCATAACAGTTATCTATAAGGACATGTCAGACGAAGGCTGCTGTGTTGAAATGTGATGACTGTCCCCTGGGTGTGTGCATGGCCTTGGGGGTGTTTTTGTTTGGAGATGTATTTTGGTCTCTGAAGTGTTATGAAGGAGCTGGTGAGAGCCCTCACCCTTACAGTCCCATGCAGGACTTAGCCCGCCTGAGCGCCCCACAGCCATCTTTCATGTCCCTTTTCTGCCCAAGATTCAGACTGTCTGTATCAGCAGGTGACACGTAGTGACACACCGAGCATTGACGGCAGAACAGCTCTTGGTATCAGCTGTGCATTTGATACGGGTACTAACGGGACATGCTTGGTGTGTTCACCCCAGCATCAGCGTTACTGGAACTTGCCATAGTGTATTCCAGTGAGGTTAGTGATGGGGCCAGGCAAGGATTTTAATGCTGTGACAATGCTGAAATGCATAAAAGCACCGGTGAAAGAGCTGAGCCAGGCCCGTACGTGTATGTGCGGTTGTTCCCAGGCCTTTTGCATGTGAGTAAAAACCCGTTACAGGTGCCCTCTTGTAGCCATCAGAGTCCCTGGAACAGTAACTGCTCTTACTCTTGCCGTAGTGAGAGATGACCAGGTGCCATGCTGACTGGAAGGCACTGGTACGCCGGTGTGACAAGGGAGTGGCTGATGCTGGCACACACCTCCCTCATCAGCGCGGCTGCTGGGGGGCAAGGGAAAAGCCTGGGCTAGAGGAATCATTGGGAGCCACAGCCATGGTACCTGGGGCACAAGCGGGCACCAACAGGGAACGGCCCAAAGCTCTGCCAAGAACTTTGCAGACAGAAACAAAAGAGCTGGAGAATCTGTAAATATACTGAGCAAGCAAAATCTTCTCAGAAGCCTTAGGAGACATAAAAAAAAAATAAATAATCAGTGCTCAGCTAATTGACTCAAATAAGGCAGGTGTTATATTTGGCATGTCAAGAGTGAGCAACTATCTGTTTGGCAAGGTGTTAAAAGCTGAAGTTGTGCTTGCTTTCTTAGGAGTCTGCCATCCCTGGCATTTGTTTCTTTTTAAAGGTTTCATTTCTAGCTGTGCTCATCTTGCAAGAATCAGTGAAGTCTCTGGTAAGTTTCATTTCCTTGACTTGGGGGTAAAACTTCCTATTTGTGAAAGTCTTAGAGCTGGAAAACCTGGAGGGAGAACTTGTGCCAGGCTTGTGCCTTGGCAGTTCCCGAGACAAGCAACCCCTCTGCTAGAAAAAAATAGTATCATGTGTTTATGTTGTTTTGTGTAGTGCTCAGCCCGGGGAGCAGCTCCATGCAAAGGCTTCCAAGGCATGTCCTTCCCAGCTGCTTTCTCAGGCAGCTCAGCCAGGCTCAGTCAGGCACAGCCAGGCTCAACCACGCATGGCCAGCCCTACAGCTGCTGCCTTCAGCCAGAGACCAGCTCTGCTGGCTCAGTCCAGCAGAATATCCCTGCTCTGACCCCGCAATGGATCTGCTTCCCGAAGTGAATCTTTTCAGGGTACTTAGGAGGCTTGCTCAGGCTTGTGTCGCACTTGTACCGCGCATAGCCCTCACTTGACTGATCCTGGTTCTCACACAATAGACAAGGGGATTACATTACGTGCTGCATCTCCAACACACGTTCCAGTGAGGCTCTGATCCTTCTGAGGCACCACAGCAAGAACGAGCGATTCTGAAAGTGATTCAGAGATTCGTCCAGGCCCAGAGAATTGGAATATTTTGACAGCAAGAATGAATAGGCAGCTCAGCAGAGATCCTAAAGCTGGAGCTTACTCATAGATGCATTTATTTACATGAAAATAAATATGCATGACTGCAGTATTTGCTTGTCCCTTCTCTTCCTTTGCAGAAGTTAGACTTGCCGAGTGCCTACATCCTCTCCCTGGATGCAGCTGCTCTCTTCGGTCTTTGCCCCACCAAGAGCCACAAGAGCTGCAGACTCCGCTGGGCACCTGGGGGGCTCTCCTGGCCTAACCCCGCCTTCGAATGGGGAGCAGGAATTCTGCATATACCTCTAGATCCAAGAGCAGCTGGAGCAGAGAAGGCAGGTAATCTAGTCCCCCAAAATGTAAACATGTTTTTATTTAATGCCTTTCACTCGTCACAAGGTACTTTTCCCCCACCCCCAGCCCCCCAAACCAAGATGGCAGCATAAGGCACCGTGTAGACACATGCACAGTCCACATACCATCTATGCAAAGGTTTAAAAACAGCTACAGTTCTTACCAACAGTACCATGTGTCCTTACAATTCATGTACACAATTCATCTTCCCCAGATCTGCGTGCTGGAGAAATCACCTGTTAATTTAGAACGGTAAGACTTTCCCCCCCGCAACCCCCAACCCCAAAAAGCCAGATTAAAAACACAGGTACAGAGCTTAATACCAGAGTAATGAGATTAGTTCATAAATTAAAAAAATAATAAAAAAGAAAAACCCAACCAAAAAAAAAATTAAAAAATCAACAGTTTCAGTTTCACTCTTATTCTCCGAAGGTCCCATGTGCTGTGAAGTACTGAGCAGAGACTCCTGACAGTGTCCTCTTCCCCTTTCAAAAGTGAGAAGACTGACAGGCAGACCCAGGACTTGTAGTGTTTGTGGCAAAAGGCAGTTAGGGCTCTACGCGTCCGGGTGAACCAAACAACTGCAGGGTCCCCAGCGAGTTATCTGAAGGCTTTTCCTCTATTCAAAGGAAGAAGGACTTGATACAATGTTCTTTGGCTGCAAGTTCTTAAAGGCTTCCACTGAAAGGGCTCTCCTTCAAAAAAAAGAAAAACTGCAGTTGCTGTGGGATTTTTTTTTTACTAAGAAAATGCTGAGGAATAGGTGGAACCGATGTAAGAGTCTGAGTGAAGCCCTCACAGTGCTAAGATGTTGGGGTCTGCTACAAATATTCAAGTTCCAAGGCGTGCCGAAGAGCTTCCAGGTCAGCGTGACAAGAGATTCTCCAGAAGGGCATGTTGTGCTAGAGTGAAACCAAAAGAGGGTATTTTTTCGTTTTTTTGTTTAATACCGAGATCAAAACAACTTTCTTAGTTTGCACCCTCAGGGACAGAGCTTTGTACTTGGGCCCCCGGGGTGACCCAGTGTCACAGGCAGGGAGGCTCATCCCGAGAGGAAGGGAGGGGGTGGGAAGTGTGTGTTTGCTGGCCTGTCTCTCCTGTGCAGGGAAAAGACGGATGCTCCACAGCTCAGGAGCGTCCTGCTGCAGCGGTGATGGAGGATGGGGGCTGACTCTGAAAGTACAACCTACTAAACCTTACTCTCCAGGTGGATTCCTTTTTTTTTTTCCCCATGGACTGTTTGTACAACTGTGGTATTTCTAGAAAGAATTTTAGGTGAACATCACTAGTGAAAGCTGTTGTCAGTGCTTCACAGGCAGGTAAATGATAGATATCATAAAAGGAAGTTATTATAATGTATAAAAATGTCAAAAAATGACTAAAATATCACACAAAGTCCAAGCACTTTCTAACAAGTCCCCACGTTAACTGGACAGGTAGGTCATGCTGCATTTCCTGGAAAATGATGGTCTATCCCCCAAAAAACTTCCTTAATTCCTGTTTTTGACATACTATCTTGTACCCTTCCGCCTCCCTGTTTTTCACTTTGTATTTACTCAGCTAAATCTGAAGATCTTTACACAAATGTCCAAGTTCTAACCGGCCAGGTCTAACCAGCACTGGACAACATCTGGGAAGGTCAACCACTTGTGACCTACTCTATTGTAAGGTCTTTAAAATACCATGATTAATCTCTTGAAAATTGTGACTATGCTCTAGGAAAAGAAGACTTGAAGAAGAATGAAGTGTCAGCTTTTCAAAGTGCTGTGAAACAAGTGCAGTTCGATCCCACAGGGGACCTGAGATGGAACTGAATCCGGTAAGGTACAAACAGTGCTCTGGAAGCTGCACAGTAGTAACACAGCTCTGTGATCCCCGGGATCCTTTTGGAGAGAGAACCTCCAAATAACTCTAACCCGCTGTTAGATGTTAAATGCAACTTTTCTTGGTATGTTCTGGTGAGCCTGGGGTATGAGCTGGGTTTGGATCTTCTCCAAAACAGTTAAGGCAGTTTTACTTTAGATCAAGGGCACGGCTCGGTTCTGCCCGTCGATTTTCTAACATTTGGGACTGCGCTGTTGTTAGCTTCCTCCCAAAAACCCAGCCTCTGTACCACGCTAGGCATGCAGTAACAAATGTGTGGAGAGCCTTCACTGACAGAGCTCACCCCCCTTCTCACAAGGGAATAAAAACTTCTATTTTCTCACTGTCAATAATTCAACTGCAAACATTCTGCTTCTGTGCAAATAGCTCGGACAAAGCTCTAGGGAAGATGCCCTTCCTAGACACATGATTCTGATGAAGGGAGATGGTCCTTTTCCAAGTGTATCTACCTGTGTAAAAAAACTCCAGTGGTTCCAGATGTTTATTTTACAGAGTGTCTATTTACACTCCTCTAATGTTTGAATACAAGGCCAGCTCCCCTCTGGTATGCTGCCTATCAGCAAACAAATGTTTCCTTCAAGCTATTTATCAGTGTGTGCCAAGACAGCAAGCAAACACAGATATCTGAAGCCACTGGAATCCATTGCTCTAAGGGGAAAAGTTATTTCCTTCTCCCTCCCCCTCCCCTGGTTGTTATTAAAACGCTTCCATTTAATTATCTATTTTTTCTTTCTTAAACAAG
Organism: Jacana jacana; assembly: GCA_013400555.1. Lineage (NCBI taxonomy): Eukaryota > Metazoa > Chordata > Aves > Charadriiformes > Jacanidae > Jacana > Jacana jacana. The sequence continues at coordinate 63,196 of VZTM01019947.1, read as the reverse complement.
AAGAAAACTTGGCCTCCCAGCCACTCCTCTTGTTCAGCATTTACAGATTTATCACTTATCAGACAGGTGAAGAAAAATGACCTACTAAAATGGAGATATCATCAGTGCTGTCGGCAAAACAGTGAAAGGCTCTCTGCCCCCTCCCCCCTTACTTTTTGTGTGTGTAAAGCTCAGGTGTGTAGAAGCCTTGACTAATGATTGTCATCAATCAAAGGAGGTGACAGCCCAGCAAAGAATGTTCTCCTAATGGGAGAGCTGCTTAGGCCAGGAGACACAAGCAAGAGGGCTCTTGAAATCCTGGCTATAGGAGATCATTGAACCTTCCCACTTCTTCATAGAGCCCCGCAGCCTTTGATGGAGTCTTGTTCACTGACCCACTGCCTTTGAAGTACTGCACTGGGCTGTCAAAAGCAGCAGGCTGTTATCACCCAGTCATGCATTTTGGACTCTTCTCTGACAACTCCTTAACCCTTCATGAACAAGAGAAGCAGCTGCAGATTTACCTAGTTTTCCAAGGTGGGGGCAGGCATTGCTGCTTCCATTGGCCATGGAAAATGCACTATAAAAAAGGTTTCTGCTTCTTTGAAGATGACCTGAGATACAATTCTGGGGCTAGAACATGTGCTCATCACCTTATGTGCTGGGATCCCTGTGTTCCTGGGCTTGGGCATCCAATGAACCCAAATTTGCTTGGAACATCTTTGTGGGGTCTTCATTCAGAATGAGATGGTGGGTCCTCCAGCACAAGGGTCAGCCATATAGCTGAGTTCCTGGGATGGAATATTTTGTCCATCACCTACAACAGTCATCTGTGTGCCTTTTAAAAATTAACTAGTTTGCTGAAGATGGGAATAAAGCCAAATAAACAGGTTGATTCCAAGCAGGTTTCTGTTCTAAAGATTAGGAAATTAAAACTTCAGCTGCTCAGTTCTCATGTTGTACCATTTACTTGATGTACCTGACTGCTTTCCTTCAGGTCTTTGGGTGTTGCTCTCTCTGCACCACTCCTGGCTTCCCTAATTCACCGATACTCCTTGTATCTGGCAGGAGGATTCCTTGCTGGATCTCTAAATCCCTCCCCCAGCCCCAGTAAGTGTAAGCAGAATATGGGCTTTGGTCTTCTCAAATTTTGCTTTTATCTCTTCCAAGCTCTAGGGTTCCAGCTTCTCTCTTCTCACAGTCTATCCAAAACAAAGAAGCTTCAGCTGGTCCCTATAACTCCCATTCTTGTTCCCAGTGAGTGGGCTGTGGATACTAATGACTGGAGGACTCGACTGGCTGCACAGGTCAGTCCGTTTAATTCCAGTGCTACTTATGTCAGTGCTACCTCTGCACTGAGCCTGGAACAGCACCAGGGGCTTATTACTCCTGACTCCTTTTGCTGTTTCTGTTCTACTCTGTATTCAGTTCCCCTCCCAAAAAAGCATCATTTTGCTTGTGAAGTTAATCACATCGATCCATAAATCATTAACAAAGGCAGCAACTCAGTATTAGTCCCTTTGTATTCACTCTGATGTTACATCCTAGGAGCTCAATGAGTCAAAAATATAAATACGTGCATGTGTATATGCATATGCTAGTAAGTAATTCAAAACTAATTCCAGCAATTTGGAATTTGCAAAAGCAACATCTGTAGATGAGAAATTCACCCTGCTTGCTGATCTGAGATCACACGCTGGAGTTTTCTTTTTCATGTGTTCAAAGCCATCTTTATTATGCAGGAACAATTCCTGGAACACGTGACACAGGACTACCTGAAAAATGACACTAGCTGCCAATGTGGGTGGGTTTACAGCAGGACATTTCTTGCAAGGTTGTGGAGTATTTTGCATGTTAAGAAATGAGACCAATTGTAAACTGTTGCAAATAGAGCTTCGTGAAATGCTTAAGGAAAGAAAGGGTCGTTAAAATAAAAACCTGGAAGAATCCAGCATGGCACCCACAAACTGTACCTTTTTTGCTCCCTGTTCCTCTTCAACACCATCTCCTATTACAATGTACACAGCTTTCCTTCCAAACCTTTGCATTATTCTTTCAAAACAGCTTTCTTTCCCTAAGTGACAGAAGAGAAAACACATTTCTTTATCTGGATACACACGGCAGATGGGGCTGGTTACATCCAGGTACTGGAACTGGAGCTGGGGCCTAATTACCTAATTGAAGCTGCTGCTACATTCCTAGTTTTCTTTGGAAATTAGAACCTAACTGAATCTTCATCTGAGAAGGATTCTCTCCATCTCATGTCGGCTACTGGCGTTTTCTCTCTCAGCTAAGGACTTCCAAATGCCGCCAGTTTTCTGTAAGCTGTGTGACTTTGATGCACTGCTCAGGCTGGCAGCCAATAGACCTGTGTGACACTCATGGGACTCAGTTTTGAGAGCCCTCTTCTGGGTGTTCTGGTTGCAGTAAAAATTTAAAAAATTGTAAACCTCAGAGGTTCCAACATTTAAACCAGAAAGGACAGAACACAAAAAATGCCCGAGGCCAACCCTATCAGCATTCATTACTCACACAGCTTCATAAAGCTCATTACAGATGTGTAAACATAGAGCTAAAAATAAAGCTCATGCATTGCTGCTTGTGATCAGGCTGAACTGGATGTGCCTGATTTAGGGATAAAACTACAGTTTATCTTTGGTGAGGCCTAAGTTAGTTTGCTCTTACCTGTTTTTGTTGCACTGTAAATGTTTTCAATGGGGAAGACAGTGCCCAGTCCATAGAGAAGCACTTTAGCAAGAGCTGGTATAAGCTGAGTTGTGGTGACCAACACATTCACACAGTTAGGCCTAGAAAATAAAAGTCAGTAGAAGTGGCAATCTGTGTTTCTCTTTTACTCTAGACTGGAAGATGGCAGGAAGCAAACCTCTCTTGCCACTGGAAGTTCTCAAGCCACTGGGAGATTATGCAGCTGGAGGCAGATAATGTGAGTATACGTAATGTCTCTTTATCAGCTTAGTAGAATGAAAGAAACCATAAACCAAACTGCAGTGATGCAGCCTTACTGCACATGTGCCAGGATCTCCTTTGTGGGAATTTAAATACCATGTAGTAATGTCTGCGCTGGGCTCTTTTGGTGAACATGTTCAGGGATAGAAGGGCCCTCTTTTCCCTTTCCTAGTCTTTTGTAAATCTGCTCACATGAAAAGTGTGCCACAGATGAGGTAGCCAAGGAGAGGCAAGAAAAAGGACTGTTTTCTCTTTTACTCAGTTCATCATCTCAAGTTTACCCCAGCCCATGATAATACAAGTCTGGCAAACATGTGCAGACTGGCCTCCCACAGGTTTGGCCAGCAAAGTCCTATAAATGTGTCTCGATTTGTTTAGGGGGGGGTGGGAAAAGGGAAGCAAAGGAGATCTTGGATCAAGCCTGTAGGCAATTCTTCAAGCTGTTCTTACCGGGAATGTATCAAATTCAGCGCCTTCAGAGCATGTGTGAGCCAGAGATCAGTCAGCGCTTCGAGTTCTGCTCTTAACTGCAGCCAGGTTTCCCTCTTAGGAGCTCCTATTAAACCTGTAAGCAGGGAAAGCATCTTTGCAGAAGCACAGAAAGGCAGTCACAAATACATACAAATGGCTTTGTTTGCAGAACACCAAAGGGCTCTTGTCTGTGTTCTGAACCCTGTCTCTCCCACTGCCCTCCTCTCGGCACTGGTGCTGGCTGCTTCCCTTTGCCCACTGCCACCCCAAGGCTCTGCCTGGGGGTTCGTGAGGCAGCTCAGCTCCCTTCCTTTCCAGTGGAACGGTGTCGGTCGCCCACACGCTGCGGGACCTCACTGAAACACTTTTCCCACAGTTCTTGCAGCAGGAGAAGTGAACAAGAAGACAAAAAGAGCTGCTGCGTACACCAGGTAGTGACCTGAGCTGAAAGACAGCTGAAGCCAGGGTGGTTTTGTTTCTCCTGAAAAGCTATGCACGTTTCCAGTACATGGAGGTAGGCTAGTCCTCCAACTGAAACAACAAACAAGCGGCAATATTCTGAGTTTTGCTTCTTTCTCTTTCTAGTCAGAGACCTGGCACCGATCTAAAAGATAAGCAGAGCAGCCTATTGGAAGAACTGTCTAGAATTAGCTGAGATGAAGGAACCCAGGACATTCTGCTGTCCGGCAGTATTGTTTCGTGGGAGTTAAAATCAAGTAGTTGGGATACAAGAATGCCTTCAGACAGAGATCAGCCACATGTTCTGTAGGAAAAAGGCAGGCATATTCGGTTTTTGAACTGTTTGCCTCTACTATGAGTTTTGGAAAACTGGAGAAGGTTGCTTTCCTGACAAATCAATTACAAAATGAAGCCCCCCTCTCAGACCCAAGTCCTTCTCCAACCACTAAACCAGGTATTTTAGCCTATCTCCTGCAAATCCTGCATAGAGCCTTATAAGCATGACTGCTGAAACACATGCTCGGCTCAGCTGAAGCACTCTTATCAAAATGCTCTCTACTCCTCTTCCATAGATGTCCCCAGCAGGGTCAAAAGTATTTGGGAAGATGAAAGGGAAGCTTGTTGCCTGGCCACAGACACTTACCCCCTACATTGTTTTTGTAGGTGTTGTACATCTCTTTCACCCGACGGTAGCGGAATGCTAATTTCCTCATCCAGTCTACTCCCCCATGAACGCCTGAGCCCAGACACAGATTTGCACTGGCAGTTGAACTGTGAAAGCCATCTGCAGAGAAGTTATATGTGCTGGGAAAGGGAGGAGGGAAGGGGAGAGGTCAGTATAATTACAGTCTGTACTGTGCCAGCAAGGAGTGGGAAAGAAAGGCAGAGACCAGAGTGGCAGCAGAGATGTAGGCAGGACACACTGTACAGAACTGGAGTTCATCTCTAGCACAGTTACTGGCACAGATTTAAAAGAAGTTCTTACTGTAAACACCACACAGGTTACTTATCACTCCCTGCCAATTCTCGGGTTCTCTGGACAACAGCTAACTGTCCTCAGGTCACTGAAACTCCTCACCTGCCTCTCACCCAGGCTGCTAAGGTGGCAGAAACTGCCATCCTTAACTGCCTGCAACATGTAAAGGTTTGTCTGTTTGATTGCTTTTTTTTCAAATTGAGATAATATTTCAAAGCAAGTCTAGAATAAGTACTGATTGAGATAGAAACCCAAATTAATGGCTTAACAACACCCAAAAAGGTATCGACTCACATGCTTACAGGCCATTGGAGCCAAAGGACCTAAATATACATGTGCCACTTCCGTGCCTTGCAAAGCACAAACTAGCATTTCAGTAAAAAATCTTTCACGTGTTCTCTGCAGAAGGAAAAGTCTTTTCCTTAAAATACTTCATTGTTTTCTGTGCTGTTTCTGCACCAATTTCTCGTAATAACCAGGTATAAAACCACAAATTATAAATCTTTTATATGAGCTCTGCACATTTCATTCTTGTGTCAATTACCATGACTCTGCAGGTGACACTTTGGGTACAGAAGTAGTTTTGATGTACACGATGATCTACCTTACACAGATAATGATAATGTTTGCTGCAATTTTGGTACAAGTTCCTACCAGTAAGGAGGCTCTGGCATAGCAAGGTCCGCAATCCTTGCTACTAAGCCCATTCATTAAAAACTGGGCAGTGGGAAATATTTTGATTTGTTTTTGAAGCATTTTGGCCACACTTGTGCCAACTAGCTGGTCAAATCGTATCAGAAACTAGCCTAAGTCTGATGGGAGTCCAACCTAATTTTAGATACATCTCCCAGAATGGCTCAAAGCTTGGTACAGTTGTACTTGACCGTAGACACAGGCATATTAATGTGAGAAAGGGGGCTCCATGCTTCAGCGTGCTTAATAAAAGCAGACAGCATGGAGCCAGGGAGGGGAGAGGGCACATGGCTGAGAATGTTATTTTACATCACTGACCAGCCCCCTGCTATTTTCAAACAGCTGGGGACTACCTGACTCGCAGCTTCCAGCCTGGAGATCCCGTACCTGAGATCTTGACCATTATCATCTGATGATACATCATCTATGTGGATCTGGTCACAGTCCTGAGAAGTGTGTGAAAAAAAAAATACAGCAGTAAGTAAACGCTTTGAATTTTTTTTTTTTTTGATAGAACATAATGAAAAATTACTTAAAGGATAGTATTAAGAAGATAACATCTTACATATTGCTAGTATTGTCTGGTGTAATCTAGTCAGTTAATCGTTATGAACAAGGCACTTGCACAAAATATGAACAGAGAGAGTGTGTGTGTGTGTGCATGTGTGTGTGTATGATCTGCTGTTATCTAAGGGCACAAGAGCTCTTGAATAATACAATAAATGAAACTCCTTAACTCCTTCCTAGGCAGACAGCAGGGAGAGAGGTGCTTGTGTGTTAGCCAGGAAAACTGTTTTTTAAACTTTGTGTGCATGGTAAGACAAAGACTTGGCAGCTTCTCCCCCTGTGAGAATACTGCTTTGGACAGGGGGTGTATGTCCTGCCCACCTAATTACAAGGGGGGATAATCTGTCCCAAAGACATTTCCAGAGATGCTTGTCCTGCTGGCATTTTGCCAGTTGGTTCTGAGGGGGCCGAGCCTCCTTTGATGTGGAGAGAAACTGGGCTGAAGCACTGAAGGTGGCACCTTTTCATAGCCCCAGCCACAGACAGAGCTAAGGAATAATGTGTGTCAGTAATGAGGAAATCTATGCACAGGAAATCTAAGGAGAATATGTACTTGGAGCTCAGCCTGCATGAAGTATGTACTCTAAATCTTATCTTCCAAAATCCTTCATTGTTTGAATGGTGGAGGCCCAGCCTCAAAAATTTGAGAAATGTTATTTCTTTGGTTTCTTTCCTAGTTTTAGCATTAAGATTAGAAAGAAAACTCAGGAAGTTTCTCCCACCACCTCAAATCTCCTTTCTCCATGACCCTTGCAGGTAAGAACAAATTAGAAAGCTTCAAACTGAACACTATCTTTTGTTCTGGTTGATTTTTCAACAGAGGTAAAAGCACTTGGTACAACAAGACGCCAAAGTCAGAAGAACCGCAGCTAACCAAGGTACAGTCATTCTTCACCACTTCAGTATTCTGTAAACCACAGAACTTGTCTTAGCTTCCATACACAATTAGGAGTTTTATGAAGTGTTTTAACACTAGTCCCTTTAATAAAAAGAAAAAAAAAATTCTAAACAAGTAACTGAACTTGCTAATGGCAAAATGTCAGAGTTCTTGCCCATAATGATGAGCTTATCTGCAGCATTTATTTTAGATAATTCTCAAAAATACACACAATTTTATCTTGTTCCCATCTCATCAGTCATCTTAGCAACCTATCACTGGGCTGTATACTTCTGTATAGAACGGGAGCCCAGTGAGTGAGCAGCAGATCTCTGCTGACACCTCTCTCTCTCCTCCATCCCCCCTCCCAGTAGCTGTTGTGAGCCATGCTGGGATAATATTGATGCTTCAGTTGCATGATGCCGGGAATGAAGTCAGGGGAAAGGTATTTGTGGAGGGATCTGTTTTTCTCATTTGTGAATGAATTGTTCCGTACACTGAAGTGTGACAACAGTAGCTATCACATTTCTAACTTAATAAAATACCATGACACTTGGTGAGACGCTACCTCATAGTCCGCCGGCTGAGCCTATCGTGTTACTGGGTGAAGCACAGGGAAGCTGGTTCACACAATGTTTTGGACCATGTTTTACTACTTGGTTACGAGACTAATTTTTCATTCTTGCAGAATTTCCTTGAGATCTTAGTGAGTAGGGAATCAAGGCAGGATATCTGGGCTGCTGAAAAGAAGGTCCTGATTGTTCAAATGAAAGTCTGCAGCGGGGACATATCCCAGTTTTCACATCTGCTGACTTTTTAAAATGACACTCTAGGATCTCAGAGGTGTAGGATGAATAACTGAATCAAACCTCTAAGTCCTCAGTCAACCCTCACAACTCCGGGAACTGAACTGTATTTTCTGTTATCTCTAGGTCAGTTCGTGCTACAGAACCTGCCCCCAGGTGGGATCAGACCCTTGTACACTTGTGTAAAGAAGCCAGAGCTAATGCAGCTTTGTGATGGTACTGTAGGTTTGGGGAAAGCCTCTGCTGCATTGTAAAATAAAGCTGTTCCTGAGGACACGTGGAGAAGCTCCTTCTGATATCATTTACTCTCCCTCTGCATATTCTAAAGGTATGTCTCGTGCACATGTCAAACCAACTCACAAATGCACAGGTTGTCTATTTGTGTATCAGGACTGTGTTAGAGATTTTTAGACATCTCGTGGATTCACTGATCAGCAGGGCTTGCATCCCTCATTAGCTGGGGGTTAACAATTCCCAGAACACAAAACCTCCAGGGATGGCTCTGAAAGGCAGTGACTTGTAAACAGACTAATCCCTTTGTTAATTCTTCATCCCCCTGTCATTTCCCCTGCCCTTAATACCTGTTTTTCAGTGATAGACAATAATATCTCCAGAGGGACTGAGGGTGGAAGGTACTATTCTTTAGCAAGCATTGCACTGTGAACAAAAGGCATCTGGGAGAAAAAGCACAACCCTGGAAAGCCCAGAATTCGTATTTTAACTTCACTGTGATCTGTAACCTTGGGTAACTCCTTTTCTCCATAATTTTCCCCAAAGGGAAACTGAGATTGAGAATACTTCCTTTCAAGAGCGTATTTGTGGATAAATTCTGCAGTGTGATCAGAGCCCATAAACAACATTTTGTAAGGCCTATACTTGCAGACCGTAAGGATTTAATCTGCCTGGACTGTTGCAAGTGCAAGCAGAGTTGATGTGGTCGACAGGCATCCACATGAGTGGATGAATTAGTGTGGCAAAGCCACTTCAATGCGTGGCTCAGCAAACAGAGGCCTTCCTTGCCTCGATTGAGTTGCTAACAAGTTCCAGTTCAGGGCAATGCTTGTGTCACTGCATGCCCTGGAAATGGAATGCACTGGCTGCCCTGTGAAGGTTTGGTGCCTTGATTCTTTGCTACAGGGCAGGCTCACCAGTAAGCTGTGCTTCAATAAGTGTCCACCTCCTCCTCTGCCCTGAATCAGCTGGGAAAAAAGTCAAGCTTCTAAGTTGTTCAACTTAAAGTTAACGTGCTGACATCAGAGAATCTTTATTGTAAAACCACCAGAAGTCCTTTGTAGAACTCCTGGCCAAAGCTTCTCCAGACACCCACCTGCCCTGGGGATCAGTGACTGGCCTCCTCCTATCCAGCTAGCCTGGGGTTTGGGGTGAATTGGATGGGAAACTGGCCTCTACTAGGCTGCAGCACTAAGAGAGGATGGGTTGAAGCAGTTTATCTGAACGCATCTGCTGATTTGCCTTTTCACACATCCAAGATTCTTCCCCTTGAACGTGCCAGGAAAACTGCAGGCAAGACAATGCATCCAGGAAACAGCTGCCCGAGTCCCTTCTGGGTAAACCCTGCAAACACATAAAGCCCTGGCTAACAACAGAGTCTCAGAATAATTTTTTGTTAGAAAAGAAGGGTTCCTCACTCAGACTTCAAAGCCAGTATTTGCTGTGATGTGAAATCACATCCTCACCACATTAAGGAAGATCACACAAACACTAGTAAGGGCTGTGCAAACTTTGCTGTACCTACAGACAAGCATTTCATCCTCATCAGGGACTTTCTGGAAATGCTTCAAAAGGGCTTTATATCCTGGCAACACCTTCTGCTCTGTGCAGCACTGAAAACCACAGCCAGCAAAATAAACCATTCCCTTGTGCTGAAGCAAGGTAATAACTGTTTTCCTTGTCTAACCTGCCTCTGGTGAGGATGGGCGGCATCTCCTCCACTTCTTGCCCTGCTTCCACTGTTGGGACCATGCCAGCCATACTGTGGTTCATTCAGTTTGCTGGGGCCTCCAGAATGCCTCAACTTGGCTATGGATTTATGCCAGAGGAAAGCTTTGCTATGTTTAGCATTACCTAGTAAGAGTACTCCTGCTTTGGTCTTGGCTGGGGCAATGATCCTACTGCTTTCTCAGCTACAGCTTCTTTTGCCCTGCCCCAACACAGAAGTTGTTCAGAAATGGTTTCAGCCCTACGTGGTTTTAGCTTATTGTGTCTTGTACAGGCCAGTGTTAGACCACATGATGGTGCTAATGTATATAGTAATGATTGCAGGTCTAGAACTGAATCGGTGTCTGCTTGTTTTTAATCAATTTCTTTTTTAATGATATTATTCACTGTATTTTTTTAAGCCAGCACGTGGTGACGTATGATCCTTCACTATCATTTTGTGAGTATCAAAATTGACTTTTATTTATCATCCTGATTGAAGGAGTAGGCTGGTTAGTGAGCAGGGATGGATGACTATTGTCACAAATTCTTCCAAATTAAAATGGCTTTTTACCAGCAAGTGAAAACTCTTCACTGGACTGGTTCTTACTCAGTTACATAGTCCTCGTGGAATGAGAAATCCCTGTATCTACAGGATTTTTCTTTTAGCCTTTGCTTCCTTAATGTCTAGAAACCACAAAATACAATGAACACAACATACTAACTTTTTGTCATTAAAAACTTTGCTTTACCATAGTGGCTGAAGAAGAACCTGAAAGGCCATGAGAGACAAAACTGACCTAAGGACTCTGCTTCTAGCAGCAAAGCTGTTACTGACTGATAACTGCAGAATTTGACAGAGGCCAGACAATTGCTACTTCTTTTCATGTTTTACAGCAGTAAATGAAGCAAGGAGAAAACTTTTAAAAAGTATTTGCTAAGTTATATTCTTGCAAAAGTCTAGATAGAGAGAGGGTTTTGGAAGGTGGATTTGTGCAGGCCATGAAACTTTGATGCACACCATGCTGAGATCTGATGGGTGAAAAGTGCTGGTTGTGTGTGAAATATCGTCACTATTTACATAGCAGCCTGGACTCCCAAACAGCAGCTCCCTCTTCTTTCCCCTACCCCCAAAGAGAAGGATTTTCACTTTCCATACCCTCAGCTGGTAACAGAATTCTGCTAGCAGCACTTTGCTTGATTTTTTTCTGTACATATATATATATATGCACACCGAGAGAAATGATGGTGTGGTCAGATGTAACCATGTCACAAACAGGAAGGATTTTTCCTCCTGGTCTTCTATGCTGAAACTCCCCTACTTTCATCCTGCAGTGTGCCTGAGCTTGAGCTGACCTCCTGCTCTGTCTGTGTGTGCAAACAGCTTCCTCAGGAACAGAGAATATTTTTAAAGCCTCTCCATGGGCTCATAGCTAATTGATACCTGCCCCATAGGATCTATGCTAATTTTGCTTAATAAAATTATTAAAGAGCAAATTTCAGGAGAAGCAACAGCAATGTCCTCATTATTAGATTTACTAAAAATGCCAAAAGCCATCATTGTTACTGTGGATTTAGAAAAAAATTCCTTAACTGAATGAAGATGTCTAAGGGACACAGTAAAGTATGCTTCTAATAAGCCATCTAAGGCCATCTCTTTGGGGTCAAAAATTAATTTTCTTGGCCAGAAAAACAAGTTTGTAGACCAGATGCAAATGATTAGAAAGACAGATGTTAAATAAAATAAGCAGCTACATACCTCCAGGTCATTAAAGAACAGATGTGTATCTGCAAGGTTGAAGATCATTTCTTCCATCATAAGACCTATCCGCACAGACGTTGTTGTGTCCTGTTAAGGGAAAATAAGGGGTTTTTTTCCCATTCACTTTGATTTTGTTTTTTTGTTTGGTGGGAGATATTAGAGCAAACATAGAATCTACACACTCATGTTCCTGAAAATATGTTCATTACAGTACTTTTACTTCCTAAGTGTATGTTAATATGATTTTCCCATCCTTTGCTCTACTAGATAATCAAATCATGTTGTTTGAAGGATCTTCTTTGCCTTGCCTTGACCAGTAATAGCCCGCACACTTCAGATGATGTAACAAGAACCTTTAAACACCTGAGACTATGTAAAAATTGCTTCAGTAGGTTAAACCGAGAACTGATTTCAAATAGCAAGTTATGAGCAAGAAAGCACACAGAGAGTGATCCTTACTTGACTCTGACCTTGAAACCAGCTATACAGAAGGTCAGCATTATTCTCTTTTAATGTCAAACAGCAACTTGGAGAGCAAAACATGAAAACAGAATGCTGGAGCTCAAGCACGTGCTTCAAAATACTTGACTTAGCTCTTTACTGCCCCACTAGCTCAGGTGATGAGAACAGGACAGCAAGGCAGAGGTGCTGTTCCCACATCAGAGCCCAGCATCTATCTACTGTCAGGTAGAAGATGCAAGAGCAGCCACACTACTGCAAAGCTCTTCCATCCCCACTCAAACTGCCTACATTTTTAACAGCATCAGCAGAGTTAAACCAGTCCCATCCTACCATGCAAACCAAATTATAGCACAATAAACCACTTGTCCAAGTACGACTATTCCTGCTCAGGATAGAGCATGCTCTGCAGTGGTATAAAGCACGCTTGCAGAGCCAGAACCCTTAGCCACAGTGACAGTTACACCCAAATAACTGCATTGATTAAAAACCCCATGGTCCTGTTTGTGTGGGGTCACTGGCTGTGACAGTTTGCTCATTCTGTCACCTGCTCATATCAGCAGCCCCCTGCCCAGTCAAGTGTGGGTCCAATGGGGCCCTTCCCTGAGAGGGTCCAAAACCGATTCCTAAAAGGGAAGGACGTGATGCAGAAGCCCTGGCCGCCTACAGCATTTTTAAAACACACTTTTTAAACAATTAAGAGAATGTGAAAACGCAGAGGCCAGCAGCTTGAAAACGGCTTCTACACGTTCTTACGCACGTGTGAATGTTCTCACATCCAGATCCTGCCCCTACCAACATCAGTGGCAAAACCTTAAGTAAATTCCCCTGGAGAAGGACTATGCTCCTGTAGCTCTACTTTAGTTCTTTTAGTTGATTCATTTTGGAAAAGTAAAGTTTTCTTTGCCCCTTGCTACCCAGCCAAGACACCACAACCACCTGTGAGAAGGCTGTCACTTCATTTCCACACCAAGTCAGAAGTGCAAGCTTAAATCAGACCAAGCTCACGCTTTTGGCTGGGCCATTTCCCTTTCCTCTGGCCTGGAGGGCTCCATTAAGAGCTGACTGCACGTGCCCAGCACATCTACTTGCTCCTCCAAGCTGCCTCTTTCATGGGGGGCGGTGGCCACAGGGCTCCTACAGCTCTTGGCTTCCTGCTGGAAAACTGCCCAGTGGGCACTGGCTGCAGCCTCTGTGGATCTGTGACATGATGAAGTGACCTGCTGTACCCAGCCTGCTGCACTGCAATATTAAATGAGTCTCAGTCATTTTTCCACATCTCTCATGCCTGAAGTCAACCACTTCTCCTGCCCTCAAACAACTGACCTTGTTCCTAAACCCACAGCAAAAGCACAGAAACACACTGATACAAGTAAGATCGCCAGCAGAACACTTTCTTATGCATTAAATACTTCAAAAACATAAGCAAAAATAATCTGTGACTAATTTGAGAAACACTCATAGCTCAAAAGCATTGTGCCTGGTCAAACTAAACAGCAACAGACAACTTGAAGGAAAAAAAAGAAAAAGAATGAGCATTCCCACAACGGACTTGTATTTGTAATTCATCTTCATTAGGACAAGGATCTCTCATCTTTATGTTTATGTGGGTGGTTTTCCTCCACTACAGCTACAAGGCACACTAAACCAGGGCAGATTTATATGTAGTCTTTCCTATAATTTTCTGCAGATTTCTGCAGAGCCATGTTGTTGTATGACAGGACAGAAATTAATTAGTTGAGGACCTCTAACAGAGAGCACAATGTCTGGAGGATGAGTACATTTCAATCAACCTTTGTGGCAGATGCTGTTGACATAGATGGTGTATTACACACTAACCTAATTATTACGCATTCTTGGTGTAGTTCTCTTTAATTAGAGCAGAATGGCTGTGGTTTCAGCCATGAGTGTGACTCATAAGCATTGTGCCCAAACCTAAAGAAAAGCCCTGTCACTCATGTTTAAACATGCTTATTGCTGTCCCAGGAAGCAGGACACTTTCTCCTCTGGGCAAAAAGTAAACTTCAACAGGCTTGCCTTGAACACGTCTCTAATTTTTAAGCCCCAAACCTGCTCCCCTGACGATGCACAGGGACACACGAATAATCAGGGCATCTGACTGTGGCCTCATGCAAACGGCACTGAATCAAATTTTACTACCCAGGTGTAGTTACACAGGGGAACTGTTTTGAAGAAAATATGCTGCTAGGAAGAAATTATTTTGTAAAATAGTTTTTAATGAAGCAATTTATTTTTATACATCTCAAGGATCATTAGCCTTTAAAACTCTTTCAGGAAATCTCACTGGTTGGTATCTGTCATTTATCCTCTACGTTTTGTCTTTAGCTTTATTGATATTAATCACTATTGGGGAGTAGGAAACATTTGCACAACGTATGAAGTTACCTTCTCTAAACTAAACAATATGGAAATTTAACTGTAGATGAGAGGAAAAAAAATCTTTCCCTTGAGATAGAGAATAATGATGGAATGAAAATAAAATAGAAAAATGTACTTTACCACCCAGAGGGGAAGCCGTTTAGGGAAATGATTTGGCATCACTGCTTTCACAGTATGGACATTTCCTCTATAGCAAGGCATGCTTCCAAGTCTTAAAGAGGCTGATAAAGTTAAAAGGCAAATCAGCACTCCCAGTACGATATGGGTGTCTAGAGGCACTAGGCCAGGGTTCCACTGACAGTTATTTATTTGCATTACTGTAGCATCTAGAAGCACTAGTCCCAGACTGGAAGGCTGCTGTGCTAGAGGTTGTATCCACACAGTGGAAAGACACAGTCTCTACAGCTTTCAATTCAAGGATGGAAAAACAAAGAGAATCAGACTGACAAGAAAGCACCAAATGAGACAGGTCTATCAACCAACACGTTGTCCAAATTCTCTATACAGTGTATAAATAATCTGAAAGAGAATTAAGAAATTAATCTTAAATTTTTGATGGAGAGCTCTTCCTAAGTATAGAGATCCCGTTCCACTAAAGGATATCTCTATGCTGTATGGGATGCCCTGGTGGACTGCTAATGCCTAGGTTAGAGTAGTGTGAGTTTAGCAGAGGAATGTAAAGTTGCTGCATTCATACCAATGATCCCTGCTAACATGTCCTTCCATAGCAAAAGTGCACCCTGGAGCCTGGGAACAAGCTTCCTGGGTAACAGATCTAGCCAATGTTTTCCGATGCACATGAAGCCCAAGGAAGAATGGACCACAGAGAGCCTGAAATCAAATCTCCTCCAGGAACCACTTTTTACAGTGAAAACAGATTAATCTAAAAACTCAACCCTGAATGCTTGTTTAGTAACTTTAGAAGAGCAAGGTCCTACCCTTCTGATAATCTACGAGTCATGCTTTCACAAACAAGGACAATAGGAGGCAGGGATAGAGAACAGGCAATAAACTCCTTTTGTAAATAAAACCTCCAGCACCACAGTGTATCCCCATACGCCTCATCTCTGCCACGCACCACTGTTGGAGCTTCATTAAGGGTCAAAACTAAACAGCCCCACAAATTACTTCTGGTGCTTCCCTCTGGTGCTTGGACCTACCTGACAAGGCACTCATGATGCTCCAACACATGGCTTTAACAGACTTCTTTCCATCCACAGTGGGAAATAAGGACCAGGGGAGCAATGGTCACTTTGAAGTATTCATTCTCAAAAACCTTATATTTTCCCTCCTTAATACACCCTTCACTCCCTCTACTACTCCCAGGGGTAGCAGTTTTACAGCTGTCCATTTCTGCTCAGTGCACATCTTCAAGGAACTGAGAGGTAAAATGCCCCTATTCCCTACTACTCCTTCATAAACAATAAAGTATCAAAACATATAAAGAGGCAGATAAACCCTTTTTAAGATTTTAGATAAAAACTGATAGACCTAAAGATCATCCTAGGACATGTCCCTCTGCTCTTTCTGCCACAGCTGTGACTTTCAGCGAAGGGCTGATGGGCTACTGCCTACAACAGCCACACCAGGTCAGCAAGACAATTTCCACTGTAAATAAGACACTTCTATCTCCTTAACTGCCTGTTCTGGGTAATTTTGCTGCCTGTTCAGCAGACAGTCTGACTAGAGAACAACATGGGCAACAGAAAACTAGAACATGCCGCAGAGGAAGACAAAAGTGTCCATTCACCAAGGGGAATGTTTTCCTACATAACCCAATCGCATGAGCCGACACACTTTCTCTGAATGTCGCTTTGATGTTGGCTAGTTGCAGGTACTGTTCCTAATCTTTCAACCTGTTCTGTGCATTTGAAGTGAACTGCATTTTAAAATTAGAATTTGAGTTCATTCATCTTCTACAAACTAGTAACACCTTGCCTAAATTTAATTTCTGTTTTCCTTTTGTCCCCTCATTTTGAGTTACAGGATGACAGAAGATGGTTAAAAGGAGTTTGCCGAACAGCCTTCAGTCTTTGCTTAAAGATGATGTCCACAAAAAATGGAGGTGAATAACAAGTATTTCCCTATTACAGAAATTGGTGAAAGTAGGAAGTTGGATCTGCTCACTCCCATGTGAAACTGACCAGTCTGTACTGAAGCAAAGTACAGAATGTCTAGGCAGACCAAAATTAGCTTTAAGCTACCTAACGTGGGGACAAAGAGCTGCAGGTATGCTGCAGCATGCACTGTGTAAGTCCTCAGACCCTTTTTCAGGAGATAACCTACACAGAAGCCTGCCTTGCCCTGCATCGCTACGGAAGGCACTGACATTACATACACAAAAGCCCATAAGCATTGCAGCCGCCCTGCAAAGCGCACCGTCAGCACCCTCCCTAATGGCTCTGTGCTAAAACCTTCTTACCACTGCTCTCCTGAAACACAGATTGATTTTTCATAAACTGCTTATACTTGCCCTAGAGTATGCATTAAAAAGACATGTATTTGTTAACACCTGCAGCAACTACTAATCCAGTTGGCTGGATGTCCGCAGCCAGCTCTCTCCTCTTGTACACTGTCATTTTGAAAGGAAGAGAAAAGCAGACTTATCTCTGGCAATCTCTCAAGTGCAAGTCACTCTCGCCTCCGATCCTGGCTCCAAAGCCCATTCCGAGCCTCTGCCTTACAGGTACCCTGTTCAGACTTGCAGGCCATTAGCAAAGGGGCAAAGCTGGCTCCTTTGAGACGGATAACAAATCAGGTTGTTGTCTGACTCTGCTTCTATTCAGCAATGTGCCAATTAACCCGACATTCAAAATGTTAGGACAAAGTCTTTCTGAGTGTGGATCCTGAATTCAGACCTCCTCCCCAGCTTTAAAAAAACCCACAAAATAAAGCTCTAGCATTTAAAACTAATCAGTCTCTTTAAATCCCTGCCAAATACCTGTTTATGCCGTGAGCAAATAATTACTTTTCTACAAGGAAGAAAGTATTAATTAAGGGTATTCATCAGACTCCTATTCTATAGGGTTTATCTGCCACAGGTGTCAGCCAGAGGTGAGAGACGGATTAGTATACAATCAAGGGCTGGCTAAGTTACATCTTCTCCTTGTGGTTAGCTGTTAATAATAAAGTTGTCACCAAAATAAATAATTTAATAGTTTTAATTGGGTTTAATTACTTGGAAACTCCTGGAAAATGCACCAGCTTGGTTGTAGAATAACAATTATAATAGCAAAGATAAAAATGTCTGGGCCATATGTTTGAACAAAAAGAGTCTCTGAGAATAATCATTCTTTGGTTGTAACATTTTGTACCTTGATCAGAAATTGAGACATGAACATGGCTTTCCCATAACAATGGAAAATTAGCCATATGGATCAGTTCTAGTTCAAGTAGGACCATGTCTTTTTGAAAAGAAAACATTTAGCTCTTTTACTACATTTAAGAAACTTGCAAATTTATCTTTTTAATAGACACAGGCTACAGCTTCTCAGAGCTTTTCAAGTGAGAGAGTGGGTATCTGAGAGAAAAGTTTTTTTAAGTAACGAAAGTAGCTCAGGAGCTGAAGCTCATTTTCAGAAGTGACTTAGTTAAGTGACTCCACTTCAGGCTTTTTAAAAGAGGATTGCACTTATTCGAATAGAGTCATTCAGCTTTTCACACTCTAAACACTCTCCCCCCCCCAGAAGACATACTGTTTTACCTAAACATTGATATATCCAGGTTTATTAGACAGGTGACCTAATTTAAATGAATAGTCATCACAGTTTGATCTTGTGAAAAGTGCATGCTAGATGGAAGCAAATATAATTCAATCCCTATTCTTCAGACACCTTCTCTTATTCACCCTTACTGTGACTGGAAAGGTACTTCCAAAGTATTGCTTATTATTTACTGAAGGATTCTCTTTTTACTGCATGGTTGGGGACTACACCTTGGAAATTATTCCAAAAAAGCACACAGGCATGTCAGTCACTAAATCCTCACATTTAAGAGCACACAGAGATTGAAAAGGTTCTCCTCCCTCCCTAAACCAACTATGCTTAGGGACAAGCAGTAATGACTACATTAATTTATCCGATATCTCAGAACTTATGGGTTCTGAAAAGCATTCCAGTCCTGTGAGAATATTGTACTTAAATACAGGTTAAAAGCTGGACTGTGATCCTTGAGAACAAATGGAAAAAAATTTTTTTTTTAAGTAATACAAAGAATTAATGACCAAAACCCACAAATAATTTCTTTTTACCATAGAGGGCATAAATATCAAAAGAGGGAGAGGAACTAAACCAAATACATCTTCATTCCTTTCCCCTCCTCACAGGAAAATCACTGTATTTCTACGTGTAAGCCCTTGATAGCTCTGTAAAACAGTACAAAACTACTGGAAAGCTTGGTAGAAACGCATCCCAGTGTGTAACCCTCAGCATAACTGCATGCTTTGCACATGCAAATTACTAACACAAGTCATGTCTCTTTAGGTTTTTTTACACTTCTTTCCCCTTAAAATCAAGTCATGATTCAGCGATCCTGGGAAGCAGGATCCTTTGCTCAAGTTTGTTTGACAATCCAGCACTGTTTCTGAGATATATTTTATGTCAAAAATAATCCTTTAATACTTCCACATGCCACATGTGCACTTTGCTTAGAAACCCCTCTGCTCACCTAAGCTCTAGTACAAGAGGTTAAACCTACAGGAGCTCAGAGCATCTCCCATGCCCACCATCTAAGCTGCTGTGAACCTGGTTTTGCTGTTTCTGCTGCTGTTTCCCATCAGCCACTACAGATGATAAACACAGATGTTTGCTCCCAAAATACACATTTGAAATAATCAAATGGCTGGAATTATTTACTCTCTTCTCTCCAATAATGAACTAATAATTAATATAGCACCATGTCTAAAGTAACAGACTTTTTTATTACCTGCAGTGATTGAATGTTTTTTAAATTTAACTTAAAAAGGCATTAAATACAAGGTTTAGCCTCCAGTGGGTAAAAAAATCTCCAACTTCCTCAGAAAATCCTTTCCAAATTGTATTCATCTTGACTTAATCCATGATCTACTGAGTGAATTAGGCTGTATTTGTTTTGAAAATCTATTTTATGGAGTTCTAAGGACTGTGTTTTCCTTAGGAACGACTTATTCTGCCTTCCTAACCAGGATGCCTGCTAGCAGCCCTCAGCATAGGCCTCTGCACGTTTTTAACATCCCAAGGTGCCCCACACATATGACTAACAAAATGTAAATAAACACAGCTGAGCTAGTAAGAAATTGGAAGGTTTTCTCATTAAAGAAATAAAATAAACAGATGTCCTTAAGCACTTTGGCTCATGTTTGTCAAAGGAATGGAAAACTCTCAGATGTTTGAACAGCAGTAGTGATATAAGGCCACATCTCAAGCGAGAGAAGAAGAAAAAAAGCGACGCCATGGCACTTAGAATTAACTAATAGTTCTCAAGGGAGGGTGCTTTTGATTTGAACCTTAGCAACTTCTACAAATAGTTTTTAACAGCCATGCAATAAAATGGGGTTTTATTCCTTCTCAGTTTGTAAAGTAGTAAAGGACAGATTTGGCCATTAGAAGCATGAATCACCATCAGATTTGATTAAATCCCTATGGTGTTTCAATCAGGTCCTGGCTTTAGGGTCCTGTGAGAGAACAAAGCAGAGAAAAAGCTCAAGCTACTTGAAGCATTCAGTGAAAGGAGGAAAAAAAAGAATCAACAAAAATCAACCATAGGGTTTACAAGGATCTCAAGTTGAGCCAAGCAGGAACTTTTCAATGACCTGTGTTTTTTTAAATTGGAAATTATAATTCATTTAAAGGAAAACTTTCGTAAGAATATTTAACTGCCAGTGAAAATTTTGAAGAATAAGGTTTCTTAGATCCACAACATCATTTCTGGTGAGAACAAGACAGTGCCATTCAAACACAGCCAACATACAACAGCTATGATGTTTGCTTGAAACATTTACATCCTGAACCAAGCAGCAACTTCAATGACTCTGTCCAAAAAGGTCTTGAGGCATCTCTCCAAGCCCTTCACATACCTGTGCCACTGCAAGCCCACATTCACACAGGCTGAAAACTTGAGTGCATGCCCTGTTTCTATGTCATGGACACCTGTATGCTTATACCTTGGATGAAGCTCACGTTGCCACTTCTGAAATGCAAAAGCAATAAAAAAATATGGCTATCATAGAAAAACAGCTTCTACATCGATCAAACCATCATGAGGCAAACTGCAAGCCTCCATTGAAAGCAGCCAGAGTAGTCACTCCAGGTAAAGCCACCACATAGTCCAGGCTCACAGGGACACAGCGTCTAAACATCTTTCAGTTAAAGTTAACTAAAATCTAGAATATGAATTTGTGCAACACTGATATAAAACTGGGACATAATGTGCTCTATTATTATTTGCAATATGTTTTTCTTAATTTGAGCCAATTCAAGATGCTGAACAATCTCAGAAATTGCTATGCATCTTGCAGGGAATTTTATAGATTGTAGCTTCCAGGTATCAGCAGACACCAAAGTGCTGATAAAGATCCAAAACAATTCAAGAATTTAGACTGTCCTATGTATCAAGTTCTTTAAATCAGTGCTAAAATAACACCCTTCAAACAAATGGCCACAGTCCCTTGACTTTTACCTAACTCACATGAAACTGCAGCAGCACTGGAATGGATTTTGACCCTGTTTTCCCATTATGTTTAGCCAGTGAATCGAGGGGCAGATCTTTGCAGACACAGTGAGACTGCAGCCATCTTCCTGCTGAATGGGAACTCTACTGTACATGCCTGAAAGGATTTAAAAGGGCTGGGTGGACAGTACATTAAGCTATAATGATGGTCTACATCTGTTGTGGTCTCCAGGCACATGGTAAATATTCTGCACCCATACAGTGATCAGAAGCCTGTAGAACAGGTTTCTAAACCCTCCTGAACATAATATCCAGGGTTAACTGGCCATGGAACGTTTGTGGTTTTTTTTTTTCCCTTTTCTTTTCAGAGAGCCTCCTGCTGAGAAACGAAAGAGTGGAGAGATTTCCTTGGGTTTGACAGCTTTGCTGCCCCCATCACTTAGACCGTGACTCCCTATGTTTGTGCAGGTATGCATCCATTCAACCATGGGAAGAAAGCAAAAGGAAATGTAAATCTGCAGGCCACTCTGACTGCCACTATAAAGGTTATACTGCAGTGACCGTATGGGAAAGACATTAAGACCAAATGTTTGATGACTCTGCAATACATGGAATGGAGCAAAGAGTTTGGGCAGAAGGCATGATAAAGGAGCAACCTAGGCTGGGCTATTCATTCAGGATTTCAACCTTGAGTAAATTTTGTGTCTCAACTTCTATTAATGCTGTCAGCAAATTATTTTCTAAACACCTGAGATGAACTGTCCACACTCTGAGGAGCTCATAGCTATGGCGAGGACAACAGAGGTTCCCCACTGAACACAAGCAAAGAGTTTTGACAATAAATCAGATCAGAAAACATACACCAAAGCATTAATGATTATAATACAACTACTAATGATTCTTTGTGTGAATTCCTCCCCCTCTTTTTTACTTTTTTTTTTTTCTTTCTGGAAAATCAGATATTTTTTTTGATGGTTCCCTATTGCTGCCATCATCAAGGAAGAACATGCAAAACCATTTCAGATTTTGTAGCTAAAAACCACAGGAGTTTAGATCCAAACCTCTGAAGCTATGGTTTATGTTCTTCCTCCCTTCTTTCCAGAAAAATCACCCCACAAAGAGGTGTTATTCTTCAGATTAATCAACTTCATAGTTTGATTCTTTAAGCAGCTGCACAGCAGCTCTACCAGTGCAACAGACAGGATGATATTGGGACATTAATGCTGGTCAGGGGAATGGTGAAGAACATATAAACAGTCACTTTTTCTGGAGGAAGACCTACAGCACCAAGACTTCCACGTGTGAGACATAACTCAAAGCATGTGCATGTCTAATTACAGGCACATGAATCTTTTATGATCAATTATGGACAAAAATAAGAATTTTAGGCCTTAATACTTAATTTACTTTGAGATTACCACTTCCTACATTATTCAAGTAAGAGATTCTGAAACTCTTATTAACCTCTGGCGCACTGTTTCACTTGTACTTGATAGTTCTGCTCACTCAAAGAATTTTTGAATTGTGTTACTATTTAACAGTTCCCAGGACAGTCTGTCTGAGTGTGCTGTATCCCTTCTTGGTTTAAGGTCTGCTCCAAAGCCCACCAAAGCCTCTGGATGTCTTTGGATCAAGCCGTTAGCATATAATACTTTTATAACACAACCATTTCCCTTAAAAAAAAAAAGAGGAATTTAATACTGATGAAACGAATTAAGAACCAAAAAAAAAAAAAAAAAAAGTCATTCTAGAGAAGTTTCTCAAGGAGCCTGCTGTAACTTAAAAGAAAAGGTGATTCATTCAGTCCCCAAAAATATTGCTGTTTGCATCATTCTTTACAGAGGAAACATTCTTTACTAAAGCAAAGAGACATCAGAAGTTTTGTCATTTTGTATCTTTAAAGGTATTCCAAAGCAGACAATGCCCTGAGTTTCCATTTTCCCATTTTCCTCTCTCTCTGGAGCCGTTTGCAGGCTGCTGCTCATGAGTGCCCTGTCTTGACCTAACTCCACACTCACAATCAATGGGAACAGCTCGGCCACTAGTTTGATAAACCCTTTCTGGCCCCGCTCCCTGACCCCCACTTCATTCCTACACATCTCCTCTAGAGCTGGCAGCTCATCAGCAAGAGCGCACAGGTACTGCAGTGTCAGGGCTTCTCACCTCCATGGGTCCATCATACTGCTTGGTCCATTACCATCTGCCCCTCATGAAGCAGATCCCAACCCCACACCCTCTAAACTTGTGCAGGAGGCAGCTGATGAAGGCATCAGAGGTTTTACGCTACAACAAAATCAGTCCATTAAGGGAATGCTCCATATGCATACTGTAGCCCCTACCCAGTGCTAACCATGACCACATAGCAGATCTACACAACGTAAGTTTATGTTTCCTGATCCTGCCTAATTCTTTCTATTTTTGCAGGCAGTGGGCTTGAGCTAACACATGTACACCTCAGACTGCCTCCTTCATTACGTTCCCTAGGAAAAGTAACCGCTTCAATTACCTTGTACAACATGGGTCTGAATAAATCCCTGCTTGGAAACACGTGCTTTGGTTTTCAGAGGGTGCTGTTAGAAGTGTTAGCAGCATTCCAAGTGCTGCAGTAGACTTCCACACCACAAACACCGTTTTATATCCCTTACAACTGTGCACATCTAGCAGCGAACAATAAATCTATCTTACTAATTACACATTCAGCTTGTTATAACCATCATAAAACAAGTACAGCTGGTAAAGTCATGAAATTATGTCAAATCATATTTCTGCTTTCTAGAGAGAAGCAGGGTTATTTTCCAGTCTCCTGATGAAGCTGCCTGTTCAAAGCCATGTGTGGAAACAGCTGCCAACTAGGTCATCCACTTTTAATTAGGCAACGATATTGTCTTTTTTCCTACCCATTTAAAAGTGTCTGACATTCTGTAATTCAAAGTGACTTAAGTGTTTATCACAAAAACCTGCCTTAGGAAGAAATTTAAGCACATGGCACTAAATCTAAGAGCCAGCGTTTTCTCCTTAGCAGCCAAGTTCAGTCTGTTTAGCCACAGAGAGAGTTACCATAAAAATGGAACTGCCTGCATTTCAAAGGGGTATCGAAATTATGGTTCACTAAATACATGATTCCTAAAACCCCTTAACAATGTAAGCTTCAGCGTCCTTCATGGGAATAAGAGCCAGTATTCTTCATGGCAAGCTAGACTGAGCAACACAAAATCTCTCTTCAAAAGTTGTCTGAGATTTCTAAGAAAACACCTCTCTGAAAAAACGTGTTACCTCATTCAGGCTAGAGTTAATGCCGTCTGGCAGCTTGATCAGGAGACAGACATTGAATACCATCCTGATGTCCTATCTAGCAGCAGCTGAACAATACAAGCTTTTGAAAAACAAGGGGCTGCTTGCAACATGAATGGGAGGTAAATTAAAGTTTCACATGTTAGAAGGAAATGCCACAGGACATATTTATACAAATGTGTCTGAATGAAATAAACAGCATCTGTTTGAAAAGACAACTCATTAGCTGCCCCCACAGTTCCCGATGCAGTTTGGCTGGACAAGCAGTAATGCTAAAAAAATCAAATTTTACCTTCCCATATCTGGATGCAAAGGTTCCCGTGAGTAAGGAGTGAAAAATAATTATCGTCTCATCCAAATCCCACACAAACACACGCTGTGATGACAGGGTAGAAAAAAGAAAAACAGTTACATATTAAGCAATTGCAAGGATTTGTTCAGTCAGGAACTATGCCCTGTTGGAATGGAGCTTTTTAAGATCTCAAACCCGTTTGGAGCACTGACTAGGTGCTTTGTGAAAGCAGGCAAAATGAAACAGGAATTTTGGAACTACATGTGTGCTGGTCATCCTGAGAGTCTGCTCTCCTAACAGGCTCAGAAATCCCCTGTTGCATGTCCAGGGAAACAAACCATCAGACTTGTAGAAAAGCCAAAGGAAAAACAAAAAAGTACATAAAAAAAATAGTTTGATACGCTGATAATACAGAAGTGAGAGTATTTTGACTACTCATATGTGTTGGCTCCAGTTTACATCACTGCTTTTATTCTGGCTCTTACCACTCACTAGCCTGATGGTGGGGTTTGCTAGTAGACGCAACTGTTTATCTTTGCTGGATTTACTAACGGAATATAAATTGAAATTATTACCTCAATCTCACTGTCAGCAGTTGGGGAAGGGTCGTTGCTTCTTTTTGACCGGGCTCGTACCTTGCCATCTGACCCCCTGTGATGTCTGTCTGTTTCTATATCTTTTGCTGGTGTCGTTGAATATTCCCCTGATATGAAAAAAGAAATTCCATTGTAAACTTAAATTTGGTACTCTATCACTACAATTAAAGCACAAAACCTCTTAACGGAGATCAAGAGAAACATTGTAAAAACACCATCAGAAAGTCTTAACTCTTTTCATGCCAATAGCTGACATGATTAGAGAAGTAACTTTTAACTCCTAAGATTTGTTAAAACAATTTAAAAAATCGCCAAGACCATTTAAAAATGGGCATGTCACTTCATAAACATTATCACATTTTTCAATGAAAAAAATAAGCTTTTTGAACTTTACTCTCCCCCTGCTTTTCAAGAAGGAAATGAGAAAGGTAATGGAAAAGGAAATGAAGACCCATGCACTTCTGAAAAAAAAATTTCTTGTTTTTAAATTTTGATGAATGCTCATGATTAAAAATATACTTTCAACATCAACTTCTATTAAAAAATACAGAACTAGCCTGTTTAGCCATATTCTCCTTATAGTATTTTAGAAATAACTGAGACAGTCAAAGGTGAACTTCCCTGTATAAAGTATCTGTTTTGATTGGCTTGAGTTTCATAAACCTGTCTGGATTTCACTTACCTTACATTACAAATCCTTTCCAAACATATTTTTCTTTTCCCTTGCTAAGATATGGCCTCTCCAGCTTCTAGAATAACCATATTCTTCTTCAGAGGAGCTTGGATTGTACCTATAAAGCCTTTGTGAAATCACCCTTTCTCAAAAAGGCTGAGATAAGATCTAAGGAACAGAAAATCCTCCAACTGCTTTTAGAGCAATCTGTGATCGCTTCTTTTAAAAAACCCAATATTAGTTTATTTTACTTTTATAGCAACCACAGATGTTCAGAGTTGTTTCCTAAGTCAGCAAACCTACAATGGACGTATACTGTGATCATCCACAAATTATGTGGTGTTTTATGTAAATGTCATTGCATGCCAATGAAACCTTTATTAGGGCAGTGATATCTGAAGATTGCACTTGAACAGTACACTGGAGACCGTAATCCGTCAGTAATTCCATAAACCGTTTAAGCTTTGAGACTTGAAAAATTAAGCTCTTAAAGATGGGCCACAAATTCTGAAGATATTTTTTTCTGGAATTCATCTTGAACTTTCAACTCAGAGAAGCAGTTTGTGTTGATTTTCTATGGAGGGATTGTCTCACAATGTACTTATTTATGAATGCGTATATTGCATGTTGTTGCCAGAGGTGAATATAAACCTTGACAGAGATGTGGGCTAAAATGTTATCAGAGAGTCAGGGAACCGGGCCTTTTCCAGAGCATGGCTGGCTGTTTTGAACCCACTACTACCCACACTAGCCCTCAGTACTGATACGGGGCTTGTATGCAATTGTTTTATCTTTCTGTACTACCTTTACAGGAGATCAAACCTCACATACACGATGTGTTTACTTTGGTTTTACAGAGCTTGGATGTTCTAATCTCTTCCCCAAACCCTGTGTTGCACTGTGTAAGTGGAACCGTTAAGTGCTAGGAAATCTGAATTCTCCATGTAGATACATGTATTTAAAAATATTCCAATGACAAACTTATAATGTTTATGTCTACAGGTGGCTGAGACTGCCAAATGGAAAACAGAAGAGATGCACCTACCAGACAGCGATTCTGTGCTCTGACTGGTGATATTGTGAGAAGACTCCTGCAGCGAGTAAGTGGAGGTTGGGATGGGTGAAGGGCTGATGCTGTTTGCAGACACGTATGGAGAGTTGTAGGAAGAGCTGTAATACTGTGAGTACTGGCTTTGAGGAAAGCTTGGATATGATGAATATTCCTTTGAGGAAAAAAGAGACATCTAACTTCTGTGTATCAGGTTTTATCTTATAAATGAATAAAGCACCACAAAGTGTTAACTGCCCATGAAGCAACTCATGGTTCACAAATATTTCACTAAAGAACCATGTTTCGTTCACTTAGAAAATGACATTTCTGCTTCTCCCAAATATACTCCTATTTTATTAGGATCAACTAATCAATAAGAGGTTTGAAATCAGGTGACTGATTCTGATTTTTCTATATGATTTTAGTTACCAGTAGTGACACATTTTGTTTTACAGAGTTCAATAATTTTATACAGGCGTGAAGTAGGGCAGCTTTTTGACAAGGGCCGTGATGAAATATAGTCACTGTAAACAACACAGTTTCAGAAGTCACAAGAACAGAATGAACAGTTGGGTGAGGGAAGGAGAAAAATAGGCTGCATTTTTCTAGATTAGCAAAATTTTCTGATCAGCTGTTAGAGTAGGTTACAAAAACAAAGGAAAAAAACATAACAAGATTGTCCCAACTATCTCAGCAATAATTTAATGCTTGAGTGATCTTCCCTACCTACAGAAAAAATGTACTAAAATATGAGGTGGAGTAACCTTGGGGAGCTGAGGTACCGCAAACTGCTTTGTCTTGATTTTAAGGCTCCCAAACAAACTTCATACCATTATCCTCACACATTCTTTTTTGTTGTTGTTGTTGAGAAGCAGGGCAGTGAATTAGATTATAAACCTTCTCTCTGGACAATTAAAACATAAAAGGATAATTTGTTTCTTTTCATTTTAATTGCAACTCCTGGTCTTGTCCATCTATTTGCTTCTTCAGAGAGAACTATATTCATGCTCTGGGGACTGTCTTTCAGCGAAAGGTTTTTATTTCCTCAGAAATGCTAATTAGTCTCTGGTATTAAAGAAAATGAAATAATAAATGGTCTTTAGAAAGACTAAAAGCACTTTCTCATTAACAGCTTACATCTGTGTCTACGACACAGCTATTTCATTAACTTTCAGTCACCAGGGAGCTCTCAAAAGCAAAGATTGAAGTTGTCATAACAATTGTACTGATAGTAAAATGACAAAACATCATTGTTTTCTCTTAAAGAGTATCACAAAATAATGGCAACAGGCCAATTACTTTTCCTCCTTTCAGGTAACCTCCATACTTCAAAATCAAATGTACTTCTATCAGCAAATGCTCATGTTTTTAGCCAAAACTGAAATGATAAAGATATTGCCCACTGTTGTCATCCAAAATATAAATCAACTATTAGCTTACAAACAAGGAATTGAAATTATTGACCAACTAAAACACATTTTCTGGGACAGTGTACTCATTTGTTTGCTCCAATCAAGAAGAGCCACTTGCTACTGAAAAACATCTGTCTTGTGTTTATATGCATGCTGTTTATTTATACACATGCATTTATCATGGCATCTGAAGCATGAAGCCCACAGACAGGTGTATTCTCAAAGAAGGAAGGGCACAGATAGCTCAGATGGCTCAATATTAATCAGGGCCTGCCCATGTCTCTTTCAAGCTGTCTGTATTTATTACACAGTTCCAAGACAGCAGATGATAGGATCCTATAAGTGGAGCTCTCTGTTGAGGTTGGAATACATATCTGCAAGTTGTAAGATGGCAGAGGTATGATTAAACTCTTGGCACTGCTACAGCAGCACGGCAGAGGGTGCTGGGGCATCCTCCTCCTGCAAGGACTACACTCTGTGAAAGCATGTGTATTGATACACGTATCTTAAAATTTATCAAGATAATTAGAAGTCCAGAAAATGGATGGGCCACAGGAGTAAAGCAGAATGGTGTTAATCAAAACGTATGGCAGTACTTCCTTAAATGTATGTATACAGCAGAATAATCTCTCTGATCTACCAAGCTTACAAGTGTTTAAAATAAGTGACAAGGTTGCCAATAATAAATGCTGAACCGTACCTGATGCACAGCACTGAACCCTGCAGAATTTGTCAGGCCATTGGCTCCCTGGTAAATCCCTGTGGTGCCTAAGGGAAAGAATATCATGAAACATACCAGCCATCAAAGGGTACCCCAACAGGGTATCTTAGCAGAAATCATTTCCAACAGGAAGCGTTGTCTCAATAGAAAAAAGTGTATCACAAATCTTGCCAAATATAGGCTGCAATAAAGGCTGATAAGGCACTCAGCCTTTTTTTCTCATCTGGTTTCTTACCATGTGAATGACTGAGTAGTGCTGTTTTAACTATATGACTCTCTGCACGTCTTCATGTGGCAACCTTTCTCCAAAGATCCACTTGTTTATTTTTATTTTAAGATGCCAGATTAGCTAGGGAACGGACAGCTGAACAAACTTCACTTTGCCAAGTGCAGCTACAAAGCACAAGCACTGAGAAATACATCTCAAGCCAAAAAGAAATAAGAGGAAGAACTCTGCCTTCTAACAACTGATTTGCTGCCACAGTCTTTAAAAAGAAAATGGTAAAAAGGGGGAAAAGAGGGTGCAGGTGACTGCCAGGTACCTGGAGGCCTGGGTCTCCCCAAGACCCCTGCATATTCTGGTTGAGGAGCTGAGCCAGTGCAGGTGGGTTCAGGTGATGCCTCCTCCTGGCATTCACCTTTCAGAGGCCACTCTGGGTATGCAATCCCTCCTCCTGCCTGCAACACATACTGGGAGACTGCCCAGAGAAGCATCCCAAAGGTGGCAACACATTCAGCTATTGGCATTTCCCCACCTGCTGCCCACACTAGGCTTTTCTACAGAGTTTTTCCAAAAGTCAAGAGTCTGCAGCAGGATGAATATATTCCTGTGGTAACTAAGCATTTCTCACCACTATGAAGGGGAGTAATAGAGCCCCAGTGCTTACAGGCAAAACCAACTTGCACAGAACACAAAACAGCTCTTGTACACCAGAGCTCAAAACAATACAGGGGGGAATTTTTGATCTTCCTAAACTGTCATTTAGAAACAATCCATCATCCTTTATTAAAGCTGTCAGGAGGAGGATGAGTTACCTCGAGGGACTCACGCTCTATGTGTAAATTGTGATGAGAACATGTTTATTGCTGTGCTACTTGTACATGATACCATAGCTTCCTGGGTTCCAAACAATCAGCAAGAATTCTAAAAAGAAGCAGAGATCTGCACAATTGGAATGAAGTCACTTGGAACTTTGTACCAGCTGTGCAATGCAAGTGTGTCCATGCGCACACAGGGCAGGTATGCATGCAGGGAGAAGAAACATAGGTGTGAGAGGATGGGGAATGACTTATGCTCTACAGCTTCCCACAGTATGTTGTGACCAGACCCTACATGGTGCATTTTACACAGTGGCTTTGGAGAATATATTTTCACCAGCTGAGCTGCCCCAGGTCCAAGGACAGTTGTCCCTACAGGCTGCTGCAGTCTGGCTCTCTCTGCCCAGGGGATTTTCAGAAGGAAGGACTGTGGTGCAGAGACAGAAACTAAACTTTCTGATATTTTTACCTGCATATTTAAATACCTGTAAAAGTGCTTAAGACTGTTATTTCCTATACCCTAAGTTCAACATGCCCGGGAACAGTAACTCAGGTTTTTCACTTTTTCTGTCATTGTATCCTTACAAAGTAAGGAGTACCGTTTGAGCGTAGCTTGTCTAAATTGAGATCAAACACAACTCTCTTTTTCTGCCCCTGCTGCACTGAATTTGGAGAATGCAACTCATCCCTAGGGTATACCTCAAGAGCTGCTAAGCTCACTATCTCTTGGCAGCTAAGTATTGTTACAGCAGAACAGTTACAGATAAGGACACTTGAGACAACCAACCAACCAAAGCTAGTAAAAACTTGGAATTTCTTCCCACCTGGACAAAGATGGAAATCTATGAGAAAAAAAGAAAATCATCAATTACCTGAATGGAAAAAAAAAAAGTCCTTGAAGATTCAGGTATTCAGGTTCAGAGAAATTTCATTTCAACATCAACCTTTGCCTTGGGGACTTTAGCTGTCCCATGGGGACTACTACAACTCAGTACCTCGTTTGCCTTACAGGCTAGACTGGAGAGACCACATGCACATTGATTCTTAAATGGAAGGAAAACAAACAAGCACCACAGGCAACAAAGACTAGGATAAACCGTCTCTGTGAGCAAAGCATGAGGGCTGATAGACAGTTTCTGTGAGCAGCCTCATAGGATTCAGTAGTTCAGAACACTAATCAGAACTGGCCCCAAATGTTTGCCTTTCCTCCCTAAGTTGTTGATATGAAATAAACATTTCTGTAGTAAAATTAATTCTGCCATGTGCAATTTCAGTTTTGCGTCAGTAAATTCTACACTCAAGAAATGCTGGAAAATTATCAACAGACCTTGTATACTGGCATTATCAATTCCCTGTGTAACCATTTTTTTTTTGTCAAATGCTTTCCCAGATAATAGCATTTCTTGTAATATTCAGAGACAGATTGTAATAACATTAGAGACGGGGCATGCCTAGAAAGCCTCTTGGTAAGCAAAAGAATGCCTGCCCTCCTCCCATATCTTACTGGGTACTGCCCATTTCCACAGGACTTTTGCCTTTCACACATACTGACTTTCTTTCCTGACCTCTGAAGACAGGGCACTACCTTGCACTGCAGCTGAATTTACAATTGCAGTACTGTAGATGTGTGAGCAACCGATTTGTTTCCATATATCTCAGTAGCTCAATGTCAAGTAATTGCATTCAAACTCTTACTTGCAAATCAGAAACAAGCCTAGGATCTCTCTCTTTGGATCTTCTCCATATGGAATATGGTTCACATCTGCATTCAATCAAACCAGTTGCTAAATGTCACAATGCCCTCATTCACAGGTAGCTTGAAGAATATTTAGCTGGTAATAAAACAATCTGGACTCTAAAGCAGAATAGCTCTTCAGATGTAAATGTTCCTGTAAAGTATGTATATCACAAACACACTTGCATGAAAAGACACTGCATAAAAGGCGTGCATACGTTGTACATATTCAGTGTCACAACTTCTGCTTGAGAAGTAGATGTGGCCCCTCCCTATATGAGTGTCCAAGAGCAACATGTACAGAGAAACCCTTTGTGAGCTGATTGACGGCATACTCCTTTTGTCATACAGATGGATTTCGTTTGCTATTTTCCCCTCATTCTCATTTTAATTCAAGTATTTTAAAATCTATGCCATACTCAATGATATTTTTAATGGTGTGTTATCTGTGCTCCTGCAAAAACTTCCATGCCAGCATCTTCCTCTCAGTTTCTCCCTTTCTGCCTTTTAGCCACTGCAATAACAGGCTGCATTTCTTCCCCTCCTTTCCAGGTAGGAGCAAGTAAATAAACAAAGGGAATATTTATGGTTATTTTCAGTATCTAAGCTCTGACATTGCTAAAAAAAGTCTTCTTTCAGTTTATGAATACAGAGTACAACACGGGAATATTGATGTCTTGGGGAGATATGATTAGAGACAGGATGGGCCTGTGGTATAGTTGAAAATCAGGGTTGTGTTCCTGCATTTCACAGGTCAGTGGAGCCCTGACATCAAGGGCTCCAAGTCTCCCATACTCCACAAAAGAGACTAAGCTGCTACATTTAGGAGAAAAGACGGTTTGCACTTTCAGTATTCAATGAAATACTCAATGATCTGAGGAGATAGCCGGCTTCAACACAGGTAGACAGAAGGGCATTTCTCACAGCTCTCCCAGTAGCCAGAAGCAATTGTGAGTCCATGAACACTCAAAAGAGGAAAGGCTGGACTGGACTGAGATTAAGGTGTTCAGAGGGTGCCTTCCACGGGCACTTCTGAATATGCCTGAAACAGAGTAACAAAGCTTAGATCCAAGCCTTCGACTGATAGATGAATCACGTGCTGGTTCCAGGGAGAGTTCTCTCAAAGGATTATTTGATCACTTAGCACTACTAAAATAA
>VZTM01019947.1:1038-30177 GCA_013400555.1 Jacana jacana | reverse complement strand
ACAAGTTTGCATGTAACGGCTTGTGTATTCTTATATCAGCAAGCTGTTTTCCTACAGGAAACAATGCTGACTGTGAGTGATGCAAGGAAAGGCCTCAGTCTAACTCCCAGCAGAGTGTGCATTACTCTCTGCTACAAAGAACATCTGGCTGAAGAATTGCATGGTCATTCCGAAAGGTTCTTTGCAATGCTTTAGCTCTTTGACAAGCTAATGTTTCCTGCAGTAAATATTGCCTTCTCCAAGCTGCTACTTTTTTAGTGAGAGGTTAAGCACTCATCAAAATTACCTCCCACCAGCTATCCTCCAGTGCCTTGTAATGTTCCAAATCCTACAACATCTGCCTGCATTTATTGGGCAAGAAAACTCATAAAATGTTGCATGGCTGTCAGCTGTGGAGGTATTTCAAGACTACCTGACCTGTTAAAGGAGAAGAAAAACTCAACCCATATGTACTTTGCAGCATATTGCTCAACTGTTTGCCATTAGGCATAATGAAACCTTCCCCAAAACCAGTCTTGTATTTCTGTCTGGAAGGGCTCAGACAGTATAGGGAAGAGGACACTATATTAACCTAGATGAAAAGCTTGATTCTGCCGTCTTAAGTGTTATAGTACTTAACATCAGGCATGTCTATTCAAGGACATTGCTTCCAGAAGCATAAGAACACCTCCTGCAGATAATACTTTCAGACATGCAACCCACTTCAAATATTTTCATTTGTCTCCCACTATAATCCCATTCAGTCCTGCTGGCCTGACAAGGTGTTTGAGGGCACTTTCAATGGTGATATAAACCACATTTCAGGGTACAGTTTTTCTGAGTCAAAGCTTTTCCCCTACTGCCTGCTTCTGGGAGTATTCAACCCACAGAGCCTCAGAAACTTTAATAAGCGATGACCGGAGTGGTTTTAACAGCCTGGCTTTTACCATCCTTTTGAGCCTGGTCACCTGTATCGCTCAATCCAGTTCAACAGTGGTGTTGAAAGTGCTGGTATGGTTTATATCTACTCTCAGGATTTGAATCATGGGAAAGTAATTACATTTTATTATATTTTGAGAAAATGTTCCTTTTAACCACTCCTATCAAATGATGCTGCGGCTATAGAAGGAAATCATACTGGATTGTCTTCAAAAATAAATCAGAAGGAAATGTTTTGGGCCTTAGACTCTTTCTGTGCAATCCCTTGTCAAAAAAACAACCAGCAAAACTGACTCTATTTGGGCCACTCCGTGGACACCAGAAATTAAAGACTCCTCCAGCTGCGGTTTCATCCTGAAATGCAACCCTCCACTGACAGATAACAAGACATGATAAAAGAAAGCCGGCTTTGCCCCCTCCTGTGCTCTTTAGTGCCTATAAGATTCCAGTTTCCACTTCAGCATTAAAATCTAGCTAGCTCTATAGTGTCTGGTGTCATGCAGCTGAGGATAACTCTCTGGCCTGTGAGCATAGCCATGTATTTAGCAATTCCCTTCCCCTTGAGCAAAGTAAATCTCTAAATACCTATTGAAAAGAAAAGAGCAAGCTGGGCAGTGTGTCTCCATTCTTTGACCATTACTCAGGATTCATGGTAACTCTCAACTGAACACTCATCAGCCCCAAGACTTTTCCAGCTCCTCTATGCAATGCTTCAACACTGAAGTGCCTCCAGGGAAAAAAAAATGCAATGGCCAACAGGGAACACTCAGAAAATAGGGTAAGAAACAGGACAAAAGCAGAGTGATCTTTGCCCTGCTACTGCCTCTTCCACTTCGATTAATGTGCCACTTACAGACTAAGATTAAGGTTATATCCCCCTCTTTTTATCTTTAATAACTGTCAATTAACTCTTCTTCAGGCAGTACAGGTAGTCTCATAGCTCTAGAGGCCACAGTATTGTAGTACAGAAGTTTTGGCATTTAAACCCTCCCAATATAAATAGAAAGTGCATCCAAATGACATATAAAAAAAGCCCATTATCCAAAGCCACCAGAGCAGCTAAGAAACTCCTGAGTTGCACAGCCTGTGCTAACTGAAGCAGGGTCAGACCTTATTTGTCTGCAAACACCATCGCTGCTTTTGATTGTATGACTGTGTTCTATTTCTTCCACCTGAGCATTACCTCACACAGTGCCTGGAAATGAGATACAACAGAAAGCAGTACCAACACTGTACCAGCAGCATGAATCTAGGTTTCCTAACTTTCATGCGCTTCATTATGCAGGTATGATGTTTCTTGATATGTAATTTAACACTAGCTCTTCTACTGCCTTCTAGATATTTTCAAGAAAACATTATTTGGTATATTGAATCAATTATTCAGTGAAGTATCTATAACATTTTAGCATATTTTATGCCAACTATAAACTGAATAAACAAGGCCAAATTAATAATTTCCCAAGATGTTACCATCCTATGGTTGGGGGGGGGTTGTTTGTTTTTGTTTTGGGCTGGTCTGTTTCTTTTTTTACATCCTACAAAAGCAATGAAAGTAAAATCCAGCTCCAAAGTAAATGCTGTCTCAGAAACGATTCCTGGTTTTGGCTGTACCACCATCATGTCTTTAGTTAAAATAATTTTGCCACTACTTCCACAGGTGCTCTTCAGCCATGAGAACCTGTGTCCCCACGCAAGCTCTAAGTCTTACCGCAAACCCTGGTGTTCCTCAGGGACAAGGACACCAACAATAAACTCTTCATGAGTCTAGACAGAGCAGAATTGACAGATGATTTGTCAGTTAATTTCTCTTAGAAACACACACTTGTTCCCCTAGCTTAAGGACCATCCACCTGATCCTCTTCATAAGTCCCTTCTTGTTTAATAATGACCAAAGAACAAGTTCTGAATGTAAGCTCAAAAAAAAAAAGAAGTAAATGGGAAAAGTTAAAGCAGGGCTTTCTCCTTGGGTAGCAGTAGTACAGATTGCTGCAGTTTACAGTGCATCACTGTCAACACCTTTGCCTCTCCCTTTGACTTCCCTCTCCAGTAAGATAGGTCAGTAAAGTAAATGTACCATGGTCAGCCCCTGGTGTTTAAAAATCTTTGAAAGGGAGACTGCTGTTATTCTGAGGAACCTTGTATTTACACTGTAAAAAGTGAGGTCAGAACCCTCCTGAAGAGAGGCCTCTCCCTGCTGAACTCGCCACGGAGTGGAGCACAGCTTTACTACCACAGTTTTAGACTGCAACTAATGCAAACCAGCTGTGAAGCAGAAGCTTTTGAAAGAGACTACTCATTTTCTACTGAGGTTTTAATTTTATGAATCTAAGGCATCTGAGTGACTGCTAAGAACACACTCTTGCTCTCCTTTATTTCTGGGACTTTGGATGGACTCAGTCTCTGTATGCTGAAGTGGGATCCACGTTTCTCAAGTGTAGATTGAAATTTCCTCTTCTCACACATTTCATCACTAAGAACTGAAAGAATCAAGCTTAAAATTAAACATGCTATTTCCTTTGCAAAATTCAGGCATGTAGAGCTAACTATTAATGCCAAACAGATATTTATGGACTCATATTAAATATGTAACACACAAACTGGCACAAAATTGCAAGAAATTAAGGCCTCTCTTGGAAAAAAAAAAAAAGCCTAGATTATCCAGATATTAACAAGAGCCAAAATATTTCCAGCATAAGAAAACATTTCAATTGATTAAATATCCACATTTTGCTTGGTCTCAGGCCAGGAGAACAATTCATAAGCAATTCACTCCACAAACATAAGCAGCATACCTAATTAGTCCATTTCAAATCAGCACTGTACGAAAGAAACGCTTTCTATTCATTCATTATTTGACAGCTGATCAGAATGGACTCTACAGAGAAAACAAATGCTCAGCAGTAGCAAATAATTTCACTGTGTAGGTCTTTGGCCCCAAATTTATGTCTGTACTGAACTCAATACTGTTTTGCAGTTCCTTGGCAAAGGAAAGTTATCACAGTTACATAACTAAATTTTCCTTTGTAATGTAAAAACTATTTTGTGGGTAGATGTATTTTGGATATTTAAAAAAAAAAAAAAAAAAGTGGTCAAATTTTCCTGCCCAACGACAGTATCCTCAGTGGTCTTTGGCCACAGTTTTAACTGTTGTTCAGCTTCACAGTTTCATACCAGCTGTCATTTTAGCAATAATAACTGAAGAGCAAGGCATTGTCTAGGAATTAATGACAAGCTGAGAAGAGATGGCCTGATGTGCAATAAAGGGGTAACACATGCTCATGCGACCACAGGAAATGCTCTGTAAACTGGCTGCTATCACGCTCTCTGCATAGCGGATGGTGTTCCATGTTAGCCAGCATGCTAGCACAGTTTTCTCTTTGTATTTTACACAGCTCATTAAATGATAAGTTTCTTATATTCTGACAGTTTCGTCCCTACCCTCAGCAGCAACAGTTTCTTCAACTGCCAGTTAAGATGGTAAATTTTTTGGGGCAGAGGTTAATGCAAGCTGTTACCTCCTCTTCTGATTCATGACTAAAAATGAGTGGCATCCCCAGTCTGGTCACATGTGTACTTCATATAGATTCACTTCATTATGAAACAAACTAATTTTGCAATTAGAATAATGACATGAAACAACACTATATACAGCACTGGTTAAAAAGAAGATAAAGTCATTCCTTCAGAGCAAAAAAGCGAATGACAGATTTCAGTCTATTTGAATGTTACTCAAAGCCTGATGATAGACTATCATATCCACTGTTACATGGCAATCAAAATCATTATTTCAATCTATAATACCTTTATGGTGTAGTTTCATGGAATTTTTGCAAGCTATGGAACTTGCCAATCTTTTGTATTTGTATATGTGTGACACACTGCATTAGCTATTTGGATTATAAACTCTTCCATATTTAATTTATTTTCATGCTAAGGAAGCATGAAAATAGATTTCCACTTCTGGAAAGCTGTAATAATTTTTTTCTTTAACACTTCATGACCAAAAAGAATGTTCTCTCATCATTTTTGCTTTTTAATAGATTCTGTTCTCACTCATGAACCAGGACACAGTTGGTAATTGCAGCTAAACATAAAAGGCTGAATGCTACCCTATTACACCTGCACCATCTGTGTTTGTAATGAAAACGAACAGACTGAAAAGAGCAGAATTTGGCTTCAGAAGTACCGTATTACTGACAACAGTCATCAGGGAGGGGAGGCTGCAACCCAGCGCGTGTATCCTAGCCAGAGTTAGTGCTGGTACCAAAGAGACCTGAGAGCACACAAACCATCACCAACTACGCTGGCACTTAGTGAAGGAGAACAGTTATCCTAGAGCCCTGTGAGACAAAGTATTTGTCAACCAAAAGGTCATTTCTTTCTGGGTGATTGGTGTAACACACCTACAATGGGTGACTATTTGCTGGCTGGACCATGTAACTCATAAATGAGGAGACAGTATATAAGATTTGCACAGGCTGAACAATCTGCTAAAGATTCACAGTCTGATCACCCAAGCCCACCTGCAGACATCTTCACTACATCGATCTTGGAGCTGGTTCTCAATGGAGAGAAACAATACCAAAGTTATTTCACTGCTGCACTTGATCTACCACCATCCTGCCTAGCTTAAGAAAAATAATTATTTTTCCTCACGCTTTAAAATACAAAACTGAGCAGCACAGACTCCTGAATATACCTTTCCTTGCTGATCCTCTGCACATCACCCTCTTTAAGATCTCTCTTTCACCATTTTGTCCTTGAAGTAGGTAAGAGTTTGACTCTTGAATTCTCCTGAGATTTGATTTTATAAAGATATGTAACTACAGATTTCCTCTTTTCAGCTTATTTCTTCCATCAGCCAGAGTCCCTGCCTGGGTCAGCAATGGGGTGACCAAAAGGACTGATGTCAGTTTGGCAAAAGCCTCAATGGTTGCAGAACTGGGTGGCATGGAGAGTTGCTTGTTCACATTAGGGAGATGGAGTGATCACCTCCCCACCCCCAAGTGCTGTGGCGTGGGAAAGCATTGAGCGCACATTCCTCGGTAGCACTCAGCACAGGAAGGCTTCTGGCTTCTCACTCAAACCTTTCAATAGCACTCAGCAAGGTAAATAAACTGTAGGGTTAGGGAGCTTCAGACTGTTGTTCTCACAAGCAAGGAGAGGAAGGGTGGAAATACTTGTTTACAACAGGAAGACACATTTACTCCTGCTCCCTTTGCCTTGGAGTAAGCACCTGCCACTCGCAGAAACTGTTTTCCTCTGTTTTCCTTTGCATTAAAGGCTTAGTGAGCTGGTTGAAATTAGCATAAATATCTGAAAAGAAGTGGTTTCACCTAATACCACAGCATCGCCCTAGGGAACATTATCTGAAAGCATTTTGGGCATATTCATGCTCATACATATATGCATGAAGTTCCTCCCAGCCTGTTTTGGTACAACACATCCTTGTGTCACGGCTGTTTGGA
Organism: Jacana jacana; assembly: GCA_013400555.1. Taxonomy (NCBI): domain Eukaryota; kingdom Metazoa; phylum Chordata; class Aves; order Charadriiformes; family Jacanidae; genus Jacana; species Jacana jacana. Next base: position 23,791 of record VZTM01019947.1, on the reverse strand, counting down.
AGTGTAACATTTTCAAGTACTGATGCACACAATTTGCTTGTCTAAACCTCTTGACTGAACAAAGGTGCCATCTTAAAATCTACAGTCCCATGTGAGTCAAAGAGTTTGCCTTCTCAAACAGCTTGGACTCTCCCAAGCTAACACAAAGCACATGTTCTGGGGAAACAGAAAACAACAGAAACCTAGACCAGGAATACACCAATCTTTCATGGCAGCGAAAGCCGCAGTTGAAGTGTTGCTGACAGTTTAACACAATCTCAAAACAAGATTGATATGTTCATGGAGCAAAATAGAAGCCCCTAAACTGAACTCCTGTTAGGACAGATGAAGCTTGCAGGACTCAAAGTGAGAAAAAAACCTCCCAACCATAGGCTAAAGTGTTTAAAAAAATTTTTGCCTCACCTTCAACACTGGTGTCTCCAGCATTTCCCATGAGGATTCAAGCCACAAAAACCACCTTAATGTTAGAGAGATCTGTGCTCTGACAAAGCTAGGATGTGAAATCTCAGCAGAGGGTCACCTCTTAGGGTTCAGCTTTCTTAAAGAATTTCTAGAATAAAATGGGTTTTACCTTGTTTCCTGGTTTTCGTAACTGCTCAGGATTTTATTTGCTCTCAGACCTAAAATCGAAGTGGATGTGTCTGTCCACCTTTCACATTCAGGGTGGAGAAGAATTGAGAGTACTGACTGAGACAGTTTTGTCAGAGGGACAGCTAAGTGTAATGACATAAAAGGGCATTTTACCTAGAGGTTTTAAGAAATATCCCCAACAATATCAAAAAGCAAATTGAGAGACAGTTATTCTAAACTTACTCACTCATAGCTTTCCTCAAGTAACCTTGAAGAACAAACAGCTGCTTTCAGCTCTTCTCTTCTGAAACTTACCTGAGTAGTCTGTAGGTAATTAATGATGTTGGTACTTTAGGAGTTAGAACAAGCAGATGTACCTTAGCAGGTGTAAGTTATGTATTAACAGTAAATTTATTATTTTATTTTTTTTTTTAGTATCAAGGTGTCAGCTTTGAAAAAAAAACAAAAACAAAAAAACAAGTGGAGAGAATATTCAGCAGTATAACCACAGGGTAGTTTGTTCAGGACAGGGTAGGACAGAAGCATAACACTAAAGTAATGTTTGCATGAAGTGTAGAACCACCTTTGTTTTGCTTCCACTCAGAATCTAGGAATTCACACTAACACAACAATCCCAGATATGCAGTCACAAAATGAATTAAAAGAAGAAAATACAGTTTCTGCAGAAAGGCAAAGATTATACTGATCATATGTGAAGTTTTGCTACGGCACACCAGTGCTAAATCCAGTACCTCAGCCAGAAATTAATTTCTTGATGAGCAAAACAGATCTGTGAAGACTTGCTTCCTACTCTGACTGACTATATCGAAAGCTTTTCATTGTAATTGCAAAAGAACTGGTCTAATATGGGAGTACATGATTCTAACTTCCAACAGCATGTCCTGCAAGACACTAAGCTGTACTCACCATGCATCTGGTACGTGTATGGAGCTTGTCCGGTAGTCGGGGTACCGAAGCTGGATCCATAGCTAAGAAACCCACTCTGTCCTGGGGAATGGCTCAGACTGTCCTCTGTTTTGATGCCTTTGGGGCATAAGAGCAGGAACCAAAAGCAGAACATGAGTGTTTGTCATATAAAGGTGTGAAAAAGCATGTTCAGGAATTAACAATTTTACAGCTAGATTTAACCTATTTTAACCTTTTCGTAAACTTTTTGTTTAGTCATCTGCATTCCCTGAACAGGTCTCTACAGTAATAAATTCATCACAAATAATATTTTAGTCAACTATATCCTGTATCCACACCTGAATGAACTTTTGTTAAGATGGGGAAACACCCACAAATAACATTGTTTTCAAAACCAATTTATGAACAAATAGTTTTGTTTTAGAATTAAATGAACTCACTGACTCATGAACTTTCTAAATGGTTATCAGATGCAAGCAATGATTAACAAAACAACAGGACCTTCAGCAAAATAACCTCAAGACTTCTGTTCTCAACAGAATTATCTTTTACTTGCATTATACTTTCAGCTTTGGTAGCAAAATATTTATTGGCAAGTCATACAGGAGGGTTATCATCTATTCAGTTAGATATAACCTACAGTTCAGGAGCAATAGGTAGCCCTGAAGCCATAAAAATCTTTTCATTACTAAAATCAGGCAATTAAACTGACAACGTACAGGGGGAACAGCAATAGCTGAATTAAACATTGCAAGATGAAACCTTTGCTGGTAGTGAAAGGGGTTGATATTTTATTCTGAGATGCTGCTGAGATTGTACGGCTGTATTATTAAAATAAACAGCTGAAAGGTGTGTCTTATTATGAACCCTCTGGGCATGATCCTTCCCTCCCTTGCATGCCTATTTGCACTAAACAAAAAATGGCCATTGGACACACCCTGCGTGCTGGGACTGAACAAAGACCCCGTTGATGTTCTGGCCTCAGATTTATATACTTCCCAGGCTGTTGTGATCTTTCAGCACTTGTAGGCAAACCTGCCAAAAGTCTGAATTCATGCGACTTTCCCCAAACATGCTGTTTTCTAGCTTAATGACTCTTAAAAGCAACAAGTCTGCGTTTGCTCAGGTTGAGAAAAAGTTCTTGTAGATAATGCTTTCTCAAATAAAAATCCCCACTTTTAGCTTTAGGTGAGAATAACTGCAATGCAATTTGAGTACAAGTTAGCAACAAGACGACAATGCTGCATTGTGAAATGCAGCCCGTTTACTTGGACAGTGAATGAATGTGTGTTGGTTCAAGCGTCCTTCCTCTGACTGCTGAGGAAGCGAAGGGCTTTGCGAGTGTGTGCAGAGAAACTGCTTTTCAATTACATCAGCACTCCGCATGCAAGCATTCAACCTACCCCAGCTACAATTAATCTTCAGCGAATGGGCCTTTTTGGAAGTCTAAAAATTGTTGTCAGACAGCGAAATAACTTAGCACCAAATTAATTTCCACACAGTGTTCTGTTTTGTCTAGAAACTGGCCCAGTTTTATTTTTATGCCTAAAAACAATACTGCTTCATTGTTCTTGGTTTTCAGCCAGGTGGAGTTTTTCATATGCTGTGCTGAGTATCTTAAAGAGGGTATATGGCTGGGGGAGGGAAATCGCTGCTCAAGGATGCTAAGAGGTCATCCACAGGATTTATAAGCAGCATATGGGCGTGACACATGTATGCCCTAAAGACTCTAGGCAGTAGCAAATGGCTCTTCTTTCACCTGCTCTAACAGGACAACTGTTCAGAGTTTGCCTTGGAAATCAGCCAGCTGATGCAAACCACAAGTAGCTCCAGAAAAGAGCCTCAAAACATTCCTCTCATCATCCTGGTAGAGCTTCAGTTCTGCCAAGCCCATTTCCCTGGCCTTCCAGACTGTTGCACTGAATTTTCCTTCAGTAAAGGCCTTGTCAATGGCTGTATGAAAGCTTCTTGTTGGGAAGGGATACTGCATTTGCCAAGCAAACCAAGGTGTTTAAGAGCACAAGAGAAAACAGGAGTGGAAACAGAATTATGAAGCCATTTTAATGCTGCAAGACTCACCACTCACAGGAACAGCTGGGAATAAGAAGCCTTAAGCTTTCTGTTAAAGAGCTGTACCTAAGGAAGAGCAGTATCTCTTTGCAAAGAACTTCCCAGCTCCCTCAAGAGCTCAGTATTTCCATGCAGAGGTTGAGTAGACCCTTAACACTTGGTTTACAAGGCATTCCCCCTCTCAGAAGTGCTGGTTAATTAGTCCCCTGCCTGACCCTCCCCCAGCTGCTCCTGCCCAGCACCGTCTCCCCACAGCTGTTGGAGAGGCTGTGCAGGAAAGCAGGAAACAAAGCTGACTGGGGTTAGAGATGTTCACTGCATCTACAGCTAATAATCATCCATTTTAATACAAACCACCTTCCAAAAACCAAATACTTAGCATCATTTCACCCATGCCTTATTCTGCTCTGTGTCTTGGTTCTTCCGTAGCAATATACAAAATTTTTTTCTTATAGTAGCTTGTATCGTTGAAAGTCCAGGAAGAATCAAGGAAGGCAAAGTGTAGTTTACCTAAATAGCATATTTACTGCAAGAGACTTTATCTTGGCAGTGAGTCATGGGAACACTCATCAGCTACTACTCTTAACTGGCGTGTCCTACTGAACCTGAGTTTCTCATGCTGTGTCATATCTGGCTCCAAACGTACCTAATTTTAAGATCATAACACAGAATATGAAGAACCAATAGATAGCTCAAAGTAATCCTACCATTTTTAACAAAGTCAGATTTTGCTCCAAGCCTAAGAGAACATTGCCAAAACAGAAATGACCTTTCATTCTAAAGCTTAAGACTTCAAATATATTTTTCTAGGATCAAGAGGAAAATGTCCTCAAAGGTAACATGACATCAGAGTACTCACTGTAGGAGGGTATACCATAGGGCTGCCCCGGAGGAGGATAGGCAGTATATGCAGCAGCCTGCTGGATTCCCGCGCTGTACTGAGTCTGTCCATATGTTGCCATTGTTGGGAAAGATGGGACTGTCACTATATGGGGATAATGTCTATTCAGAACAAGAAAACAGAAGGTCTAAGGCAATAGTTACTGATCATGATCTTCTACAGCACATGTAGAAGATTTCTAGACAGTTTGGTAAAATAATATCTGAAGTATATGACAGTGAATACTTCAGGGACTCAGAACTGACTGGGATGGGGCAAAAGTCTATTTCAGAACACAGCTCCTCATATGAGCTATCAAGATTAAACTACCCAAATGTATGGGGATTTATGACTGCAAAAAACATATGCAAGTTAAAAAAATAAAATAAAATCAACACTCTTACTTTTCATGTTTCATTTTGAGCTGCCAAACAAGTGAGTGTCATGGGAAGCCTCTGACATTTCAACATACTGCTCTGTGGTCACTGATAAACAGAACAATATTCATACTGATAAGGTTTGGATTCCCAGGGGTACATAAGTACAGCACACAGGACCTTAAATCTTCTTTCACTCTAACAAGATTAACAAACAGTTACTTCATTGGACCAGGAACATGCAGCGGAACAGGTGGATTGGCTTAAGGTGAATGCTTCTTCAGGTGACAGAATTCCGCACAAAATGGCTGTTTTAAAATTACAGCACTTGGCATGAGCACTCACTTTGTGGAGTACAGATGGAGAGGACACTGTGGTGCTGCTTTCCTGCCACCTGAAAAACAAAATTAAAGGGTCTTAGATTCCCATCATGTTCTGTTTTATAGCCAAGCTGATACCACTGTTTTTACCACTGCTGGTTTGAAAAAAATACATAGGAATGAGGAGAGTGTGTTTTCAGTGAACCTTCACTGAAGTGATTGAAGCTCACTGCACTTGTTACCCTTTTGCTTTTTTTGGTACACTCCTAGATCATGACTCACTTTCTTGCTCATTAAAATATGTCAAATCAGAATAAATATTAAAAATACAACATTGTAAATCTCCTTACTCTTGAATTTGTTAACTATAACCTACCTTATTGACCTGCCAGCAATGAAAATATTAAACTAGTAGAAAATGTACCACACAGGTTATATGTGCATGATGCCTTCAAAACAGCTGTGTCCTACAACACTTCTGAAGAAAAACATGCCACCATCTTTATTTAGAGATAAACTTAGGCTTAATTAATTAACATTTAAAAAAAACTAAATTAAAACCTTCAAGTTGTACTGCAAACATTATATCTAAATGCCACCGTATTACACAGTTTGCTTCCATAATGCCATCCAATTTTCCTTCTTGGTTCCTGGCTGGAGCTGGTGGATGTTATTACAGCACTACAAGTACCAAAGCACCCTCACAACCATCAATAATGACATAAAGCACAACAGATTCAGCCTCTCTATCTGCTGGCCACATCAACGAAAACACGAGATTAACTGCACACAGCTTTTCCACACAGGGAGAACATCAAGCATCACACTGCCTGCTCACGGCAGCATCACCCCCCTCAACACTGGCTGCTGGCATGCACAGTGTAATTTGTTACACAGGACATCACCCCGTCTCATGCAGAAGATGATCTCTCAACTGCAGGTTCACATGCTGGGTGAAAAGGGAGACTCCTGCAGTGCCCCTGATGCCTGCACATCGCTACCACCAGGCTGAAACATCTGCGGTGCTGTTCCATGCACTGCCAGGGATGTGCCGGCAGTGCTGTAGATGGATTCTCTTCAGAACAAAGTTGTCCAAAACAGCACCACATCATTTGTTCTGCTGTTTGTAAGTTGGTGAATTAAACATTTAATGCATGTTTTATTTAATGAAATATGCAAACACATATGCATTTTAAATATGTGCAAATAGTCCTATGGGTTTGAGTAACTTGTTATGCCAAAAACCTGGGGAGAATGTCCAAAAAGACCCAGCATGCTCACGTAGGAAGTGTTTTTTCTTCCCAAGTAAACTGTGTTTTGAAATTGCTCTTTCCTGCACAACTCTTTTTCACAACATTTTACATGGCTTTATCACCTTCCTTTGTAATGTGGAGGTTACATAAAACTACTTTTAAAATCAGAGCCATAATCTGATACCTTTTAAAATGAAATGTCATTAAAAAATGCACTTTTGTCTTTGTTTACTTGTTTGTAGAAAAACCTCAATGGAGGTGCATGAGTTCTAATTAAAAATATTAATTACTAGAAATTATTATTTTTTAGAATGCTAATTTGTATAATGGCCACTATATGTAATGATAATACTACTAAAATACTAATTACAAGATTTTTTTTTTTTTAATGTTAATTTCTACGTTTACTGTATATAACAATACAGGAATTCTTCATTCCCTAGGAAACATAATACTGAGTTTAACAAGACTGAGATAAATTTCCAAGAAAACAATAATGTTTGATTAAAATATTGAAACATATGAAGTACACACTTTCTTCAAAAAGGAGGCCCTTTTTTCACAAACTCGGAAATCTTCAGGGATAACTTCATCCAAAGTAATTTAAAAAACTGTATATCAATGTGCTACTTTCTTCTCCAAGATAATTGCAGTTGTTTAATAAGAACGACATAGTGGGTCAGATTAGATAAAAATGTGAAAATGAAGGTGTCTGTACGCAGCTGCTTAATGAACTCTTTCATGCATCTGAAGGCAGTCTTTTTCCAGTGACATTCCCAAGCCTCAGCTCTCTCCTCAGCACCCTGTCACCCAGCTGAGTACCTGCAAGCTGCCTGTGACTGCTTTCTTGCCCCGTACATACCTTTAAGAGTCTCTCAACTGTTTCATGTCCAGTTTCACAGAGGTGTTATTGCAGCACTGTTGCTTTGGGGAAGGAGGTTCTGGTAACAAAGGCACTGATGACTAGGGGGAGCAGGTTTCAGAGTGAGCTGGCCATGACTGCATCAACACGCCTGCTTATTATGAGAAAAACCCAGCTTGGGTGCATCTATCTGGGCAGCAACAGACCACGACAGTCAAGTGTCCACAAGTCTATGTGCTGGACTCTAACATCTTTCCTAGCACCATGCTGGACCTTCCCCTCCTCTCCAGGTATGAAGAAGAAACAGACTGAACTCACACAAATACAGCCACTGTGTTCAAGTGCACCTAATCGCTAACAGAATCTCCCTAATCACCGACAGAAACAAGACCGTAAGGACTCCTTCACGCTCTTACAACCCTGAAACACCTTATTAGCTACTCTACATATAAAACTTGGGTAACAGTAACCTATTTCCCAAACAACAGGCAGAGAGGTTTAGGGTTTTTTTTGTGGTTTTTTTTTTTTAAATTGACAAAGAATAGTGTTATACAAACGTACACATTGATTTACAGATACAAATACAGAGAAAAAAAATTGTTCTTAAATCCAAAGCTGGGCTTACCTGACTCACTTTCAAACTCACTATGAAAAAATTGCCTTTGACTTACCTAAAAGAAAACAGTTTAGAAAATCAGATTTTTAGATTGTTGAAAACAAAAACTATACCATCTGTGCCACACTGTTCCTTATTACCAAACCGGTTTGCATTGGAGAAATACACTGGTTTAGTTGTCATTCATTTAATTCACAATGCATTTCATGTTTGAAAAAGAGCAAAACAGACAGTTTGAGCATAAGCTTAATTTCTTTTCTATTTGAAAATATTGCATCTTCAATTTTTTTTTATTTTTGAAAGAGGTAAGCATAGAATAAATATATTTACCAAGAACGCCAAGTGGGGATTTACTGTGTATGAATATGCAACATGCTACTGTCATTGGCATAAGAAGGCAAGTTAAACCTACATGTGTTTCAACCCAAAGTGCAGGACTACAGGCAAAACGTGCATTTGGAAATTATATTGATATGATTGCACATCTCATGGTAAGCACTCATGAAAATAGCAGGCTGGACACCTACGTAAGGAAGTACTGTGACTAGATTTGCTGAAATTAAAACTGTATGTGTACTGCAGAGCATACATTTGTGTGGATTTATTGCATTAAGAGCTCTGGCAGTCTGAGACTTGACAAACACACAAGCATTTTCCTGCTCTTCAAATTAACAAGAAGGATTTTTCAAGGGAAAGAGCATAATCTTGGTAGCACAGGGGATCATTCTGTAGAAAAATAACCATAATATTTCTATAAGAAACATATCAACATGAGCTGTCACTAGCAAACCAGTTTTCAACAGTACAAGTGCTATGTTGGCTCTTATTTATAACGTGTAATAACAAATAGTTCCTGCAACAAGAAGTTTACAAAATGATGTATTTAAAAATCATTTCTAGCTCTAATCTTTTCTGCAAACACATACGTTTAAAAGGATGTTTCCTTTAGATTGTTATCCCTTCTACTGCTCTTGTAAATAGGCAGTCATGATGTACACGATTTAATCACGCAATTTGTAATGCCTTAGCAAACACACAAGCTAAACATCTCCTTGGCTTCTAAGAGCCTATAAATGAAGGGTTAAACATACTTCTAAAACATAATAGCCAGTGCCTTTTGCTAACTCCCCTCCAACAGGAAGGCTGACAGAACCTGACCGCAGCAAACAATAGCTGGGATTGTACTAGTAAGAACTAGTTCAGCTGCATCACTTGCCAATAATTTTTTTAGCAGATTTAACATTCTTCTGTTTCCTTCACTTAACAGTATGCTGGGCGGGGAGGGGGGGAAGGAGGAGGAGAAGAACAGATAAATTTCCATCAGAGCCTTAACCACTGAAAGAATTTGTCCTTGGTACCTGCCAAATGTGAAACTTCAGACCAGAGGCAACAGGGCTAACCGTTTGGAGGCGAGAGCCATGATATCAGAACGATGCAAACTGGAGCATGGGGCTGCTCTGGCAAAATGTTTTCTGGCTGCATGACACATTGGTGGGCCTGGGAGCCCCCACACTCCCCACTGCAGTGCAGCAACATAGCTACCAAAGCACCAGGCTCACGTTCATGCCAAAGCACCAGGCTCACATTCGTGCCACCACTAGGGCTCTAGTGGGGTCCAAACAAAAAATACCATCTCTACACAAATTGGGTTTTATACCAGTAACTATTCCAGTGGAGCAAGCATACACATGCAGATGTATGTATGTATGTATGCACCTACTATACACAGATATATTTCTACATATAAAACATTTCAATTACATTTGCATTTGAACTGTAAAGGACAACTGGAGCACCTACAAAAATACTCAAAAATCTCAGTTTACTATACTGAGAACCAATTGTCAGAGGCAGAGAGGCTTTGCACATGGCCAGTTCCCTTTGGTTATATACATATACACATTATGTTAAAGTCAGTAAACAAAGAAGCAGCCTACCTTCTATGTCATCTGGAGCCGTGGCATAAATGTTAGAAAGGTTAAGCTTCAGTCTGTCAGGGCACTCTCTATTTACAGTCAGGCTGGGTGATATCACTAGATCTAGCATTTCCTTATACCTGAAGGAAAACAAAGGAAAAATATAATTTATTCATTAATTATGCATGCTCACTAATGATTCATTTTTTTTCTCTAAGAGTATAAATATTAAAGCTGACTACCTAAACCCAGGCTTCATATAAATTCCACATAATAACATTCACTAAATTTTTCATCAAAGGAAAATGCCGAATTAAAATGAAGTACTTGCTCCCTTGGAAATTACACCCATCTGATGAATACTTTCCCTTTCCTCCTGGATTTTGCCACACAAAACTAAATTTCCTTATCTCGTCTGCCATCAGAGTGAGAACGTGCACACCAGTGTCCAGTGAGGCTCCAGAACTGACTGTTAAGGGCTGAAAATGACGTCGAGGGCAGTTAACAGCATTGCCTAGTTTTAGAAGGTTAGGGCTGGTGATAGCATCTCGGAGACATGAAAACCAGGCACCTAATTACAACGGCCTGGCCATTAGGTGGCAGTGATACAAGGACTGCCCCTTTCACATATATAAACTAATCTGGTTTAACTGAAAATTTCAAGTGAACAATACTTGGAGACTTGGAGACTTTGGAGACTTGAGTCTCCAAAGAGCATAACAGTTTCTATGCGCACACAACCTACAGTATAATGAAAGCTTACAAAACTCTGCATTACACAAACAGTTCAGCAAAGAGAATGACTAAATCATTATTTCAGACTGTATGTACATGAATAGATCTATTCATCTAAATACTACCCTTTTTTCAATATATATGTCTAACTCCAGTTATACACTTTACCAGAAGTGGACTCTGAAGATACTTGCTTGAAATACAGCCACTTCCTCTTACCTTGGAAGTGTTGGATGTTTTGGATGGATACAAAACACAGCATAAAGAGATTTGCATACCTATGTTTGCAAATTTGCATATAGACAACTGGGTGAGTACAGTAGGGAAACTATGTGCTACATCAGATATCTGCACAATGGCTTTTATGCAAGGAAGGTTTCCTAGACACCTTTACCAACATAACATTCTGCCCTAGTATCCAGTGCAACCAATGTCTACAGCTGAAACTGCCAAGAACTCACTGGCCAAAGAAAATCTGAAGCTAGATTCATCAATTAATTGTACTGATTTTTTTTTAAAAAAGAGGACTCCTCAAAGATGCTGTATCCTTCGCTTTCTGCAGCCACATAGAGAATGTCCTCACCTCAGTCCCCTGGAGGCTACTGGGAGAATTAGGGCTATTAGGGAAAAGCTTAACTGCACTCTTGAACAGAGCAGGCACGGGCAAAAGCCCAAGGAAGAGAGAGCACGTGGTAGTGAGTGGATCCAAGACACCTGACTGCAGCCTGCGTGGGCTCCCCTTTCCGCTCAGCACTGCACGTGCTACCTGCACAGCCCTGCTGGCACAGGGCTGGGACATATCTGAGCTGAACTGTACAGCCTGCAGATGGCAAGGGAACAACACTCCAGCAGCAATCCATAGCACACCTAAAACATCGAGAAATTAAAGACAACGGCACATAAACCTGGAATCTCAACGCTGGGCTTCTGCAACACTAAGCTATGCACTTCCATGAGAAGCAAAGAGGTTGTCTTGATCTTCTGTTTAAATACAACTGTATGATTTTATCAGCATTAAGAAACAGAGAACAATAAACCACATACTTTTTAAATTAATTTCCCCAATCACTTTTACAAAGTCTGCAAGTCCCTGTGAGGAAGGGTAAGTATTGTTATGAATGAGCACAAACCAGATGAAGTATTTTACCCATAACTGAACAGCAAAGACCAAAGCTGAGTTAATTTTCTGTTTCCCAACCTAACCGCTGGGAAGGTACTCTGCCCAGGCAGAAAAAGCACCCATCCTCTGTGAATTTGCAGAGCTGCCAAAAATGGGTTTGAAGTAGCATAACCATTTACAATCTCCACAGCCCCAGGCCTCCTTCCTCCAAACAGGGATCTGGGCACCTCTTGTTTGTCTTTGGAAATCCATTACAGGCATATGCATTTTCACCATCAATGTAGCCTCAAGTCTTGGGTTGTTAAAGGCTTCCTCATTATGTGCCATGAACAAGACCTTAAGTCAGCAGTACATGACCAATAGGGTAGAAATACAGTACTCTGAATCCCACACTTGTGCAGTCCATGCTCCCTAACCACTGTGTGCTATAGATTTGCTGAGAAAACAAGACTAGCATAAAAATCATTGTTGCTGTGCAGCTGGAGGATCTTTGCTGCTAGTGGGCCCGAAATACCTCTACCTTGGGATGTGTCCTTGCAAGATGAACACAGCTCCTGCCCCCCTTCCTGGCTTTACAGACAGAAACTGAAGCACAGCAAGACAGAAGAAAAAAAACAGGTGCACGTGGGCCATCATTGTGCCCACACAAGGAAATGCACCAAGGAGTCAGATTTGTATGACAATACAAAAAAAACCCCAGTCCCTAGCTTTAAAAATTCCTCCCTATGTGACTCAGTCTAATGGCAGATCCAAAACATCAATCTGGGACTCCTGACCTAACCCTAATTGAAACACAGCCCACGAGAAACTTTACTCAGTCCTAATAGCACTGGAGCAGGTTATGCTCCAGCTAGTACCTGCAGAAAGCAGCTTTACCAAAGCACGTGTGCATCTGCTTCAAAGGCTGCCTCAGACACGGGATCCAGGCAGATGCCTTGGAGCTGCAGACTGTCAGGCAGTATGGGATGGTTATGGCCCTTCTGCACATGTTGCTTGTACCAGAATAAAAAGATTTTTCTCCTGAAATAGCTAATCTTAGTATTTCTCTGTCACAGACAGGCTGCCACAGAAAGCTGGGTGTGTGTGTCAGAAACATTTTCTGTGGTGCTTCTCAGCGGGGAGGAACAAGGTCTCTCCTACAAGCACCTATAGCTCTAAGGCTCTCTTAAAAGCAGCAAGCTGGGCAGGGGCTCTTTCCCCAGAGGAATTACTTTATTTGAATCAATTGGCACCAAATTAAATTTTGTTTGCACGGTTGAGAAGGCAGGGTTCAGTTTTATACCAGGTTCTCCTCAGCACAGTAAGCAACATCTGATTTTTTTTTTCTCCTTATTTCATTAGTGCTATACCTAAATTGAGGAAAAACACTGCTGTCAGATCCTGTCAAGCTAGAGATGTTCTACATTGTTTCTCAGATAACACATGCCCTTCAGCATAATCCAAAACCCCATCAGTCATGACACTGCCCAGACTGTTGCCAAGTGAATGGGAGCAGATGTTTAAAGGGAAATGATCTTTTATAATGATTAATGCACTTTAATTACATCATTGTTCAGAGATTTCATTAGCTACTCTCTTGACTGATGATTTTTCTACTGGTTCTGTTCCATTCACTTTTGTATTCACAAAGTCACATCACACTTCCCTGTATTTGTTCTGTGATGTTTTCCTGGGATTCATTTTTCTCTAGAGTTATGTATTAGTTGCATGTACAAACAGGTAACTCTTCACAGAAATGTCTGGTTGAGCACGTCATGCATGTGTTTGCATTGTTAGTGGCTTCGCTTGTTTTGCACGCGCCATTTACCCATTTGTTCGTGTGCATTTCTTGTTTATGTACCTCTTCACAAGAGTTTCTGAAATTCCAGTTTTAATGACAGCAATCTACAGAAAATCTTCAGTAAAAGAATGGAAGCAGGATGGTATTTAACACAGCAAACAACATGCTGGAGTGCAACTGATGAAAATCTCAGGTCTTTCTTTGCTTGTTTTTTAGAACGAAAACATTTTCTGGCTTAAGTAACATACAGTAAATCAGTAATAAAGTTTGCCGAGTATGAGCTTTTATTAAAACCAGCGATAGCAGCATCTAGCATGTTGGGCTGACAGACATCTGGAAGAGGTTTTGCTTTCTATAATTAAGAAGAACCTTGTGTGAATTTGGTGCTCAGTTTTTCCATTAGAACCCCCTACTCAAAACCCAGTATTTTGCCCTGAAAGTTGGCCCACAAAATCTCTGCAAAGAGCAGAAACTTTCCTATTTACTAACATTTAGGAAGGAAAAAAGAAAAAAATCTGTTCAGTCATTCTGGAGCTAGGACTGCCAGATAAAACATTTTAAGATTTCAAATTTTTGATCGAGGTGCAGGGGTAACCTACAAATCACATCATCTTTTACAATGATGCTTTGCAGGCAGTGTTTCCAGATCCCAACTCAAAGCACTCAAACTTGTGCTGAAGATCAAACTAGTGAGCAGTACCTTCTCTCCCCAGCAAAGTACTCAAGGATGGGTACAAGCGCAATGCTGAAGCAGGACCCAGTGCCAAGACTGAGCCAACAAGGTGCTTTGGATAATGGTGGCAATGAGAATTTGGTGGATATTTTCAAAGGATGAAACAGGAAACTTCCATGGTGTTGTAGGCAGATGCAACCTCAGCACAGCTGAAATGCACCAGCTGAAGGAGACTCCTTTCAAAGGTTGGACGTCCACTGCTCAGGTAGAATTTAAAGCATCTCTCAGTCTTCTCTAACCTGCTTTTAACACACACCACCACCCCCAACACACTAAAAGCATCATCTCAGGACTGCAGAGATTTCCACCCTCACTGGGGAGGCAACAGACTTTTTCCTAGGAGTCTGTATATTTCACTTGTCTCTACTCCATTTCTGGAGTTAGAAGCTAGTATTCTCACTTCAATACACAGGAAGACATGAAGCGGAACAAATTGTCAAAAGATCACTTCCAGGGCATTTTCACTAAATAAGACCCAGGTAGTAAGTAGTACCAGGGTAAATTCAATGGCCAAGTGACAAAAAGACTACAGAGGGAATGAGTACAAGGAATTTTAGCAACAGGAGGTTGATGGTGCAGTTCAGAAAGGACATACCAAGAGCAAAAGACAGTACCATGGGGGCAAAAGGCTAGCATGGCTGTGGAAAAAACAGAGAGAATGAGCTCTACATCTGCCATCAGTGGAGGAATTGATGAATTAGGAGCCCTGCAGAATGAAGGGGTGAGAAACAGAAGACAGGACTCCTGCCCTTGGGAAAACCTGTCAGATCCTACAATGGAGAAGACAAGTTACTTTCAGGGAATAAGAAATTGCAAAGAAAGTTTGTCCATGAGGGGAGAGGCAAATCTAGAAATTACTCTCCCTGCAACAACCCCATGTGATCATCTCAAAAATTTTTACTCTTATCTGGCTAGAGGCCAAATACATGCTTAAATCACCAGATCTTCCTAAACATATGCATATGCCAACACAGAGCCCTAGGCAGGAGTGGTACAAGCCAAGTCCTCTGTTTCTAGCTTTGCTGTGAAGCGGAGGAGCAGAGACAGAGATTGCAGCCTAATTGCAAGTGCAACATTTTTGTCTTGCTTCCGTGACTTTAGCTGGTTTTAATTACTTGATTGAATGCCTTCACCTTTATTCTTCCCCCCAGATTGTGTGGATTACTAAATAGAAATCTGCAACTGTATGACTCCAGTGCTACACATCATAAAAAAGAAAACAGTTTGATTCCCCACTTCATTTCAGAAGCGAGTTGCTAAAAGATAACTGCAAAAAAAGTGGAGATTGAGAAAGCCATCTTGACGATTCAAAGCAAACAAACAAGCAAACCAAACCCCTGTCCTAAAAATTTTTCCTTTCGTTCATTCCTAGGAAATACAAGATTTGTTGTAATTTTATTTTTTTTTTTTTTACGCATGAGTAAAATTTTCAAGAACACATGGAATGTCTCATTAATTTTCATTAGGAATAAAGACTTCTACTGTTTTAATTTCTTGGGAAGCATGGCAGCTTAGCCAACTTTGCCAGGACTGAGTCCTTGCGAAATTATGCTCCCCATTTTACTCTGCTCTTGCACAAAGAAAAAGGAGTAATTCTTAAGTGGGGAAAATGCTATTATCTTGCAGCAACCTTCCAGATGGCATAATGATAGGGAATATCCCATACTGAAGATTTTGACTACTTCCACACATTTCAAAAGCAGAGGAAAGCAGTTTTGTTTCCTCACTCAGTACATTCCCTTTCTCATGTTGTTACGATGTTTTCTCTCCTTTTTATAATAGACCTTTTGCTCCTTCTATTTCAAGAACTCAAAAATGAGTCAGCAGGTGAAAACCACAGCATTATTTTCTCTTATGAATCTCAGCTCATTCACAAGTAAATCTGATAGATGCACGCCGGAGAGGCCTGAACAGATATCAAGTTAACCCTTAGCTGGCATAAATGCTCATGTACGAGACATGTACAGCCGTGATGACAAGATACCCTTTCAAGGTGACCTGCAGGGCAGCATGCCTCAGGCTGTTTATATTCCTGAGAGCTGCCTTTTGCTGATGTAATTGGACAATAAAAGCAGCAGTACTTGTCTGGATTCATCATTGCCCAGCCTATGGCAGGCACAAAATGTAAGAGTACTCAGAGTAGTACGACTGGTAGCACAGCATCTGGGGGTGGGTGTACATAGTTGCATGATACTCCAGCACAGAGTATCTCAGATTAAACCAAGAGGAACACGAGGAGTTACGTGATAGACAAGCAAGAGACAAATTAGTTTGTTAATTCAGTAGGCAAATGGAAAACTTTTCATAAAGAAAAAAGAGCCCTTTTTTTCCACATGAATTCCAGGTGCATCTAAAATTAGTCATTTCACTTTGGGTTTATATTAATATTTTCAGATTACTTTTTCTTTTTAAAATGTGTTAATTCTAAACAATTTTAAGAAAAACAACTGAGAAAATCATAAAATACACCATTTCTGTCACACTTCTGAAACCACTATTGTTTAAAAATACCCACAGTATTCTGACAGCTTTAAAATCCTTCCCCACTTGGGTTTTTGTTTTTTAGCTGAGACAGTATTTTTGATTAAAACTTAAATTTCACTGGAGGTTTTCCATCTCGCTCTAACCCATAGACCAGACAGTAAAAAACAGATGAAAAATCCTGTCTTGTGAACTTTTTGGGCCAACTTCACCCTTTTTTTCCTCTTCTTTTTTTTTTTAAGGAAAGCCTCACTTAAGACTTTTTGACTGCTTGGGACTGGCAAAAGTTGCACGCCCCATTTCCCTGGAAGACCTGAATTTCTAGAAGCTTGCTTCACCAGGCTTCATCACCTGCTATTCTAGACTGCTTTTCAGCGATATATTTTTATTTTTTTTAACATGCTGTTTCTTTTCTGTCTCAGATCTGGTGATTTTAAAAAAAACAGACTGTCTTCATATAAATAAATGTTCTTCCTATTCCTAGCAAGGCTACACTGCTCCCTTCTGCAGGTGCTATTTCCCCAGTTCCCACACTGTAGACACAAAGCAATACCAAGACGACAGAGGGGGCCAGGCTGGGCTGTGATCCCCCCCCTGCACTTCCTGCAATTAACTTCGGAAGAGATTGAAGATAGACAGACCAGTGGAAGCATCAGCATTTTCTGCTTGAGCAATCCAAGGTAAAGGGGACTCAGTGCACATAAAAACAAACAAATCCAGCTAACTTGAGTGTTATGAAGGCACAGCCTGAAAGGTAGCCTGAAATTCTGAAGTGAGCTAATGACAGGGTTCACACCACAAACTTTCAATCTGACTACCTAACCAGGAAATGCATTATTTAAATGCTTTGAGTCACTGAGTTTCTTGAAATTTGTTTTAACATTAGTATTTCATTTAAAATAAGTCAAAATAAGAAAACAGAGCTTTTCAGAATGCCTTTTTTAATCTACTGAACCAGTTTGCAAAATGGAGCAACATTTACAAAAGATCTTATTATTTGTCAAAAAATAAAATTATGCAGCTGTCTTACTGTGGATGATCAAATACCACACAGAACAGACTAAGAATTGTATGTGTATACAATACCTATATATGCTGACACACAAACACATATATATATATATGTCTCTTTAGTTTCCACGTTTCTCTTTGACATTCACAAGCTTTTTACTCCATTATACCTCTCCTTATTCGGATCCCTGAAGTGCACCAAGGCTGCACCTGACTGCAGAACACCACACTGGCAGCTCCAGCTGCAGAATTAGAACCCACAAAAAAAACCAAACCACCAATGAGACTTCACAAACGGGTCCAGCTCATGAAACTTATTTATCAGTACTTAGGCACCCCTTTTCACTCTGAAGAACTATGCTTTTTTATCCCTTCTCTTCAGAATCAAAATGGCTAAAAACTCAAAGGTAAACCACAAAAACATGATTTAAGAAAAATTATGAGATCTGGAATGAGGAAGTAACAGCTGATAACTTAGACATTCATGCTAAAATCATTTGGGTTCTGTTACAAAAGTGTTCAAGAATATGTTTTGTCTTGTAGACTCCTTGTTACTTTAATCAGTCAAGTCAGTGATTTAATCTAGTTTTGAAATTTACAGGAAAAGGAGCTCTGAGAAATTAAGTAATCTACAATTCTTGAACATTAATAACCTCCACAGAGAAGAAAACCAAAAGAAAATAAATAAACTCCTTTCACAAATTCTGCAGTACTCCAAATCAGCAGACTTGCGGGGTTTGTGGGATGGGGCCAGAGAAAGGATGGGTGAGGGCAGCAGCATGCTCCCCCTCCTCCCATGCAAGTACAGATGAAAGCAGTTACTTGTCCTGCTGCTTCTGCAGGAGCTATCTGCATGCAATTGCAGGAAAAGTTTAGATTTAACTGCACTAAAAGCAGCACAATTCTGACATGGAATGAGGAAAACCTCTGATGTTCTAACACACTTTTTCACTGGGATAAATATGTATTTTGAAGGGCCTTTAGCAGTCACGTGATTAACGTACGGGGGAAGCAAAACAAAAGGGAAACATGAACAGGTCACAAACAGAATAATAATTTTTGTCAAATCTGTAAGACTGTACCAGAATGTTTTCAGCACTACTGGTCAGTACATGGAAGAAACACTGAAACTATCATACTGGCATGTTAAAATGTCAAAACTTTTCTAGTCATGAAGCTGCTTCCTCAGACAGAAAGACATGAAGCGTACTTTCTTTTACCCTCCATCCTCCTCAAGCATGCTCCCCACTTCCATGCTAGCGGATCACCTCCACTTCTGCCACCATGGGACTGAGACTAGGACTTCTATGCTGTTTCCTCTTTTTTTTTTTTTTTTTTTAGTCACTTCTTGCCAGTAGGGTTTGAACCTGATTTTTGGTTTGTTGCTTTTTGGTTTTCATGCAGTGAAAGTTGGCTATTAGCTGGAATGATTGCCAAAGGAAAACATTTTCCAGGAAGTTTAGTGTCAGACAGCATTACCTTGGGGAGAGGAGTGCTGGCAGCTGCCTTTCTCTGCAGATGGATGGCTTCACTTTGTTGTGGATTTAAATGTGCATGGTTACCCATAAACATTTATACCAGCCAGATTCTAAGAAAGACGTTCTGGTTCAAAGGGCAGCAATGCATCATTCATGAAGTTTCCACAGAAAAATACTTGCCCACAATAGTTGAGGGGTAACACCCTTAACGAAATATATAGATAACTGTGTGCAGGAAAGGTGGTGCTCACACAACGACAGTTTCCACGGAGGACAGAGTGAGAACAAATTAGTTCTGCTGCAGAGAAATAGCAGACTAAGCCCTGGTCTAAGACTCAGAAAGCTTAGGGTCTTCTCCCCACTCTACCCTTGTTACCTCAGCTGATTGCTAGGGAAGTCCTTTGTGCCACCACCACTGTGCTTTCTGGCCTTTGCTGCCTTCCCTAGAGAGACTGCAGGACAAGTCTTCCTCTTCTGTACACAATGCGGAGCATCGTCCAGTGCAATGGGGTCCTTCCCTCTGTGGGACCTCCAGGTACTGCTGTACTACATAAACAGCAGTTAAAAAAATATAATAAAGACTCTAGGATTGCAGTTTATTTTTACGTAACACAGAGCAGCTTCTACTGAGTTCTTCCAACACAGAAAACACTTTGCTTTATTCCCTGTGCCTGGGCATCAACAGACTCTGCACCACTACCAGTACTGCATCAAGAGTAGGAGATTTTATAAAAATGTTCTTCGGTGTCTTGAGCACATTAGCACCCACATTGTCCTCAGGCAAGATACTGCCAAAAACTGCCCTGCAAAAGCATCGCTTCATGGACAGATAATGAAGAGACAGGGACCTGTGCTAAGCCTGGCATGAGCCAAGCATGCATTGACCCACAGTTTGCCCTTGTCCTGGTTTATCTTCACCAGTCATATTTACCTTTGCAGCAACATCATGTGAATGATCCAAGGAAAACAAGGTGGACTGAATAATCCAGACTTTCTTAGAAGCCCCTGACCAAGTTCTGTGTGAAGGACCTGTAGGCAGCCTCAGCTGCCTATGTGCACTGGGGCCTTACATGCTGTAGGGCTGTACCTGCCCCTACAAAAAGCAACGTGGTGCAGTATATAGATGCACATTGTCACACGCTACATCTGACAACAGAAAGGGAGAACTGTGTGTAGCTGATGAAGGAGCCAACTTCTAGCTTTGCTCCCAATTTCTGTCACTAGCAGATTGGGCAAGTTTCTCAGGACTATATTAAAACCTCTGTAAAACTGGGAAATACAGTGTAAATTGCCAATTAAGCTCTTTTTATGGGCTGGAAAGTACTCTGAAATCTTCAGGTGAAATCTGTTATACCATTGCAGTGTCAATATCCATGATGATGAATAATGACCATCCTGAACATGAGACAGCCAAGGAGGAGGTAAGGCACGAGAGCTGTCCTTCAGGACATGTTCTCTCACTCATTTTTGGTCCAAAAGCTCTTCATTCCCAGACTATGAGAATTTCTTCACCTTTTTGATTTACTTCTTAAACAAGCCAAGAGTCCTGCAGTGACTCCAACAACCCAGTGAGAAAGGTAAGGCTGCCCCTTTATTAACAGGCCTGTGTCAGCACCTCCATTCTCAGCCTGTAAAGGACTGGCATTCAGGGAATAATAAATCAAGAGAGATATGGGAAAAGAACTATGAGCTATGAAATGTAAGTGAGTAACAGGACCTTGGATGTGAGGGAAAAGTCTAGTATAACAGTACAGGTGAGGCTGGAGTGAGAATGACGTACTTTCTCCTTGGTCAAATCCCTGAAGTCAGACTTTCCTGACCAGAGAAGACAGCAAAAAGGAAGATCTGTTATATATACAGAAGGCTGAAAGCACCTTTACTCTTCTCTCCACCTCCCGTTCCCAGTGAAGGAAGGGAAGACTATCTCATCTGTCTGAAGGAATAAACCAAGGAAGATCATTCTCAGGGATTCAAAAGCAAATCCATCATATTTTATATCTTTAGTACACCGTTTCATCTATTTATGAAGTATCTTGATGAGGGAAAATACAAAAGCCAGTCTCATTATCCTAAACACAATTGATTCCCTACACACCAGAAGGAAATGTAACAAATTTTGTGGTTTCTCTAAAACTGAAGACACTTTCTTAAGAAATTGGAAGCATAATCTAATTTAACAATNAAAAAAAAAAAAAATAAAAAAAATATCTGTGGTACGCATTACTACACCAGGAAGAACAAAACCAACCCCAAACAAACCAAACCAAACATCTAACACACACACCTGCCCCCAAGCTGGCTTCCCTAATTGCTTCTCTTTGCCCAATAGATTTTGGGGTTAGGGTTTGCAAGGGCAAGGAGGAAAGGGGCTGGGGCTTTCTTTTTCATTTTGGATTTTCCTTACTTTGCTCTTAATTAAGGCATCACTAAACCAGAACTTTTGGTTCCCAAGTAGTTGCTGACTGAGCATATCTATGGCAGCAGGAGGAAGGAAGCTCTGCTACCCAGTCTGAGGGCAATTTGCTGCCAGGGCAATGGATTCACCTTGAGGCTCAACACTGTGTGGGTAGGAAGGATTTCTCCAAAATTGGGATAGCGCATAGTCAAGAGGCCATGAGGTCTTGCTCGAGAAAGCCATATTTCAATCCTCCTGCCTTGCTCTCCTAATCAATAAAACAGAAATTATGGTGATAAGCTTGTGAGACTTCTGAATAAAATTACTCTATTAGTGCTAAGGTTTAAGGAAATACCAGATATATATACCATAAATACAACAACATTTAGGCCATTCTATGATCAACAATGAATTTCTGTCTGGATCATCTTCAAACTTGTTGAGTCAAACTAGTCAAGCCCAGTAATGTAAGAAGAGCTGTTTCCCTTCTTTTCATCCTGCTTAGCACTGTGTAGGCAAAGCTTGTAGAAGCACTAATGCGCTTGCTATGAGGAGTACTAAGAATGCAGGTACTTGTTCATTACCACGTAACCCTGAAGCTGCTTTCCAAGTGCATGGCTTGAATATACAGCTGATTTGCTTCTGAATTATGAAATCCAACTGTAGTCTGATATAATTTTCCTGTTTTGAAGTAAGTCAGGTTACAGATCTGGATTTAGTAAATATTGTGGTTAAATAAATCAAATTTGTAAACTTTTAACATTCACTTAGTCACAATCCTTTCTCTTTGTTTGAAAAGAGAAAGGTGGTCTTGCAAAAAAGCCTATCACTCAGCTAAACTTCAAGAAGTTTTTCTTCCCTCCTCTTGTTCACCATCTTTCCCCTGTTCTGATTTTCAAGAAAATAGAACTGTCGTTATTATTAATGACTATTGATCATGGAAGGTTCAAAAGGATATTCTGACTCGTGAGACAGGCCGATGATGATAGTTTGCAGGTAAAAGTTAAGTGGAGCAAACTTACCATTTTAAAGAGCTGCAGTACAACAAGTAAACAAAGTAACATCTAATTGCTGCACTTTTGGGGACGTTAGGAGGAAAGAAGACAATCCATCAAAAACAATGCTTGAGCATTTTGATTTGTCACTTGACCAATTCACATGTAGAAAGAGCCAAGGGGAGAAAGTGCTTACTGAGAGAAAACATTCACATGGTGTTTTGCTTGATATCT